>ML390231.1:1103-92292 GCA_005239525.1 Nicotiana knightiana | reverse complement strand
ATATATATATACAGTCCCAAAATAGAATCTACTACGTGGGTGCCAGGAACTAGTGTCACAAGTAAATAGGCGACTAGTAGAATATACAAAAGACGATACAAGGGGTACTGCTGTCTGAAAGGATATAGACAGAAATAAACAAAAGATAACTGAATAGCATGGCTGGGAATCGCCAAGGGAGGCAGCTCACCGTGGAGTCAGGTCCACAATGTAGATCTGGGCCAACCTCTCAGATGTATAAGTAGTATCCACTGGAATGAAATGTGCCGATTTGGTCAATCTATCCACAATGACCCAAACTGCGTCAACCTTCCGCAAAGTCCAAGGCAACCCAACCACGAAGTCCATAGAAATGCGCTCCCATTTCCACTCAGGAATGGGCATCCGCTGAAGTAGGCCTCCTGGCCTCTGGTGCTCATACTTAACCTGCTGGAAATTAAAGAACCTAGTCATATACTCCACAATGCCATTCTTCATTCGCTTCCACTAGAAATGCTGCTTCAAATCATGATACATCTTCGTAGCACTAGGGTGAACAGAATACCGAGAACTGTGTGCCTCCTCTAGAATCCTCTCCCTCAGGCCATCAACATTAGGAACACATAAGCGGCCCTGAAGTCTCAGAACACCATCCTCGCTAATAGAAACCTCCTTGGCCCTACGCTGAACCACTGTCTCCCGAAGCTCTGTTAAGCACGGATCATAGAATTGCCGGGCCTTAATCTCTCCCAATAATGAATACTGATCAACCACATGTGCCAAAACCCGACGAGGCTATGAAAGATCTAACCTCACCAGGCGACTGGCCAAGGATTGAATGTCCAAGGCTGGAGGTCTCTCCTCCGCTGCAATATAAGCCAAGCTACCTATACTCTCAGCCTTCCTGCTCAAAGCATCTGCCACCATATTAGCCTTGCCCGGGTGATAAAGAATGGTGATATCATAATCCTTCAAAAACTCAAGCCATCTGTGCTGCCACAAATTAAGATCCTTCTATTTGAACAAGTGCTGCAAACTACGGTGGTCTGTATAAACCTAACAGGACAATCCATACAAATAGTGCCTCCAAATCTTAAGAGCATGAACAATCACCGCCAACTCTAAATCGTGCACAGGGTAATTCTTCTCATGAACCTTCAGCTGGCGTGAAGCATAAGCAATAAATCTTCCCTCCTGCATCAATACACACCCCAAGCCAACGCGTGAAGCATCTCAATATACCGTGTACATCCCAAAATCGGAAGGCAATACTAGAACGGGCGCTGAGGTCAATGTTGTCTTGAGCTTCTGAAAGCTCGCCTCACACTCGTCAGACCATCGAAACAGGGCATTCTTTTGAGTCGATCTAGTCAATGGAGTTGCAATAGAAGAGAAACCCTCCACAAATCGGCGATAATAACCTGGTAGGCCCAAAAAGCTCCTGATCTCTGTAGCTGAAGTATGACGCGACCAACTCTGAACTGCCTCGATCTTTTGAGGATCAACCTTGATACCCTCTCCAGATACCAAATGCCCCAAAAATGCCACGGAATCTAACCAAAACTCACACTTAGAGAACTTAGCATATAGCTTTTGTTCTCGCAAAGTCTGGAGCACAACTCCCAAATGCTGCTCGTGCACCCCCAGGCTACGGGAGTAAATCAAATGTCATTAATGAAGACAATGACGAAGGAATCAATATATGGCCTGAACACCCTATTCATCAAGTCCATGAATGCTGCTGTGGCATTAGTCAAGCCAAAGGACATCACTAGGAACTCATAATGGCCATATCTCGTACGAAAAGCAGTCTTCGGAACATCTGAAGCCCGAATCCTCAACTAATGATACTCTGATCGCAAATCAATCTTAGAAAACACACGAGCACCCTTCAACTGGTCAAACAAACCGTCGATGCGCAGCAAGGGATACTTGTTCTTAATGGTAACCTTGTTCAATTGGCGGTAGTCAATACACATCCGCATAAACCCATCTTTCTTTTTCACAAATAGAACTGGAGCACCCTACGGTGATACACTCGGTCTGATGAACCCCTTGGCTAACAACTCCTCAAGCTGCTCCTTCAACTCCTTCAACTCTTTCGGAGCCGTATGATACGGAGGAATGGATATAGGTTGGGTGCCTGGAGCTAAATCAATGAAAAAGTCAATATCACGGTCCGGAGGCATGCCCGAAAGATCCGAAGGAAATACATCATCATACTCTCGAACAACTGACACGGAATCAATCGTCGGAGACTCGGCGATGGTGTCCCGCACATACGCCAAATAGGCTAGGCAACCCTTCTCGACCATATGTCAAGCCTTCAAGAATGAAATAACCCGGCTGGCTGTGCTAACTGAAGAACCCCTCCAGTCCAGCCTAGGTGACTCAGGAATGGCTAAAGTAAATGTCTTGGAATGGAAATCAAGCACGACGTGATAGGGAGATAACCAACCCATGCCTAGAATAACCTTAAAATCAACCATGTTGAGCAATAAAAGGTCAGCTCTGGTCTCGAACCCACAACAGGTGATCACACAAAAATGATACACCCGGTCTACCACCACAGAGTCGCCCACAGGAGTGGACACATATGTAGGAGATCCCAAAGACTCTCGAGAGACATCCAGAAAAGAAGCAAATAGGGTAGAAATATATGAATAAGTGGATCCTGGATCAAATAATACTGAAGCCTCTCTACCACATACTGAGATAATACCTGTGATCACGACGTCTGAGGCCACTGCATCTGATCTGGCCGGAATAGCATAAAACCTGGCTGGAGCACCTGAAGACTGAGCCCCACCGGAGTGAACAGGAGCTGCCTGACCTCCCCCTGACGGGCCTCCACCTCTAGGACGACCCCTGTCGGCCTACCCTCCACCTCTAGGTGGCCGGACTGCTGGTGCCGGACCCATCGGCTGATAGCTCTGCTGCACGGCCTTGCCCCGATACTGGGGACACTGCCCCCTCATATGACCTGACTCTCCACACTTATAATAATGCCCAGGTGGCACAGTATGCTGCCCCGAGGAAGATCCCTGAAGGGCCGGAGGGCGATGAGATCCCTCAGACATAGCACTGAAATAAGGATAGGAGGGTCTCTGATGACTGGAATAACCACTGTGTGAATTCTGAGTGTTTGGAGGATGGTAGGAACGCTCTGGCATGGCACTGAAATGAGTCCTTGCTGGAACACCTCGAGGAGGTGGTGGAGGTGCTGAATATAAAGGCATGCTTGGCACTACTATGCTAACCCCTGCCCCTAGCTGGGGCGCCTCTGAAATCCCCTGAGAACCTAGCCCTCTTGTCCTGCTGACCCTGTTCCCTGCTCCTCAACCGGTAACCCTCGATCCTACGAGCAATCTCCACTACGAGCTGATAAGGGGTACACATCTCCACCTATCGAGCCATGGTGGATCTAATACCTGGATGCAACCCTGCTACAAACCTCCGAACTCTCTCATCATCGGTGGGAAATATCATAAGAGCATGGCGTGACAGCTCTGAAAATCTGGCCTCATAATCTGTCACGGACATCTTCCTATGCTCTAACCGCTCAAATTGACCCCTCAGCTCTTCCCTCCCAGAGGGTGGAATATATCTATCCAAGAACATCTGTGTGAACTGCTCCCAAGTGGTAGTAGGAGAATCCGCTGGCCTGCTGAGTACATAAGACTGCCACCACCTGTGAGCTCTGCCCTATATCTGGAATGCAGTGAAGTCCACTCCATGTGACGCTAGGATCCCCATGTTGTGCAGTCTATCCCTGCACCTATCAATGAAGTCCTGGGCATCCTCACCTCGCTCACCCCCGAAGACTGAAGGGCGCAAGTGGGTCCATCTGTATAACATCTTATGCTGGTCGCCACCCACAACTGGTCTGGGCTCCGGTGCTGCCGCTATAGGCTGGGTACCATCCATGGGCGGTGTACCTGGGGTGGGATGTAATGCTGCTGTCGGTCCTGCGGCCTGGGAATTAGGGGTCTGGGTTCCCCCTCCCGCCTGTGAAGTGGCAGGATCTGCTGGAAATAAACCAGCCTGGGACATGGTGTCCATGAATCTCATCATACGGCCTATGACTGCCTGGAAGCCTGCTGCCGTCATAAAGTTTACGGGTGCCGGGTATGCTAGAGGCACCTCATCCTACTCCTCTAATATAGGGTCCTCTAGTGGCGGGACCGGTATATCTCTGGGATGCCCTCGTCCCCTACCACGGGCCGGTGCCCTCCCCCGGCCTCGGACGGCGGGGGTAGCGGCCCTTCCCGGGTCCGAAACATCAGATGCACGCGACTCACCATCTGTGAGAGAATAAAAGAATGGATTTAGTAAATCATAGGCTGCACGATAGAGTAAGACCAAATAGAGGTTTCCTAACACCCTGTAGCCTCCTAAAGATAAGTACAGACGTTTCCGTACCGATCCGTAAGACTCTACTGGGTTCTCCCGTGACTCGTGAGACTTACGTGAACCTAGTGCTCTGATACCACGTTGTCATGACCCAAAATCCCACACGGGTCGTGATGGCTCCCAACACCGGGGCCAGGCAAGCCAACAATTGCTTACTAGTGAGGTTTTCCTTATTAACATACCAACCCTACATGTTTCCCAAAGTTGTACACTTAACTTGTTTAAAACAGAAGCGGAAGCATTTATTAATTTAAGTACATACAGATAAGATTCGTGATCCAATACATATATATATACAGTCCCAAAATAGAATCTACTACGTGCGTGCCAGGAACTAGTGTCACAAGTCAATATGAGACTAGTAGAATATACAAAAGATGATACAAGAGGTACTGCTGTCTGAATACATATAGACAGAAATAAACAAAATATAACTGAATAGCATAGCTGGGAATCGCCACGGGAGGCAACTCACCTTGGAGTCAGGTCCGGAATATGTCAAGCTCCGGTCGGACAACTAGATACACCAACCCCAGAACCTGTACAGTGAGTATCCCGCCTAACCTCGAAGAGGTAGTGACGAGAAGTCAACATGACAATCACTAAGGTCCAACAATATAATTTAACAGAATGTAATAAAAACAGTAGGCAAGTAAGGCAGTGAAGCAACAAGTATATATGTAAGCTACTGAAATCCAAGAAGGACACTGAGGATGAATAAAACAATTTCTACTTCACTTTTTTTCATATATCTGTCAGATTAGTTACATGAAATTTAATAACAAATAAATCATACGCATGCAGGGTAAGGACAACCGGCCGGAGTCATAGGGTAGTCATGCTCGTGCACTGCCGAATGATCGATCGGCCCATCCTAAAAGTGCACCTCTCAAGCTCTCTATGCACTGCCGAAGGATCGATCGGCCCGTCCCAAAAGTGCATCTCTCAACCTCTCTACGCACTGACGAAGGATCAATCGGCCCATCCCAAAAGTGTATCTCTCAATCTCTCTATGCACTACCGAGGGATCGACCAGCCCGTCCCAAAAATGCATCTCTCAATCTCACTGCGCACTGTCAAAGGATCAATCGGCCCATCCCAAAAGTGCATCTCTCATAAGAGGGGGGGGGGGGGATCACACTCCGCTCGCGGAATACAATTTGCGAAGCGGTCACATGCACATACATTATTCATTTTTAAAAGAGAATGCCTTTCCATGATCAAATTTCTTACAAGTTTTTCTCAAATTTCATAACTTCAGGGATGTAAACAATATGAAATGTAAATTCAGCATGCATATAGTTCATATCAAGTAAAACACAAGGCATGATGTGGGCCTAACTACCCGGACATAATAGAAATAGTCGCTACGTATGGACTCTCGTCACTTTGTACGTACGTAGCCCCCAAAAATTATCACATATAGCATTTAAATCACCTAGGGGGACAATTCCCCCTTACAAGGTTAGAAAGGAGACTCACCTCGTGTCGAATCTACCCCTCGGACCAAGGATGCACCCGAATCTCCGAACTCTACACCCGAGGACTCGCAACTAGCCAAATACGGTATAATGACATCAATGCATGCTCAAAGTAGGGAAATTATTCTAATTTTTTCCATAATTCAACATTCTTGAGAAATTCTCAAAATCCAACCCCGGGCCCGTACACTCGGATTCCAATAATTCTCGAAGGGAACACTCACCCAAAGCCTAAAGATCATTAATATACAATTCTTACTTGATTTCATTGCCAATTCACAGAAAATTATAAAATGACCACAAGTTCTAGGTTATTACCCAAATTCTTGATTTTTGCACTAATTTATGTAGTTAATTAGGCTAGGAATCCATGCATGAAGCTTATTTTTGAGTACTTTACTCACCTTAGAAGACCAGGTCGTTAGCCCTTAACAATGGTGGAAAATCGCCCAAGGAAGAAGAAGGAAAGTGATAAAATGAGTTTAAAACCCGTGTATAAAAACACACTGCCTGGGCAGTGTTTTCGCACTTGCAGCTCGAGGTCTCGCACCTGCGGAAATGGGTTGGGGAGCCTGGGCCCGCACCTGCGGCTCCGCTCCTGCAGAATATTTTCCGCACCTGCGATAATTGGCCAGGCCACGTATTTTCGCACCTGCGATGTTGGGGACCGCAGGAGCAGTCCCGCACCTGCGACTGGGCAACTGCACTTGCGGTCACACCAGAACAGGTGCACCAACATCTATGATGTGCTGGTTTTTAGCCCCGTTAGGTGCCCGGGAGGCACCTGGGCCCACCTGAGCCCTAGTCCAAATATACCAACGAGTCCCAAATCATAATACGGACTCGCTCGAGGCTTCGGAACACCCAAAACAACGCTAAAACTCAAAATCACACCCCAAACCTGAAGAACCAAACTTATGAACTTTATGTTTTCTAGACTTCGCTAACAACGCGCCGAACTGACCTATACAACTCAGAATGACACCAAATTTTGCAGACAAGTCATAATTAACATAATGAAACTATTCTCGATCTTGGAATTCCGTTCGGACCTCGATAACACAAAAAAATGTCCCAAACCTAAATAGAACCAAAGGAACTTCTTATTTCAACATTGGGTGCCGAAATTCCCTCGGGTCATCAGAAACCCAATCCGAATATACGCCCAGGTCCGAAATCATCACACAAAGCTACCAGAACCGACGAAACTCGATTCCGAGGTCGTTTACCCAAAATGTTGACCGAAATCAAACTTGGCCTTAAAGGCCAACCTTAAGGAACCAATTGTTCCTATTGCGCTCTAAACACCTCCGAATCTCGGACCACCAGTCCCTGCAAGTCATAAATCATAAAAAGCCGCTATGGGAAGTTTCATTTTGGGGAACGGGGTCCGGTAACGCAAAACGACCAGTCGGGTCGTTACAAGTTATGCGGTCGCATATGCGACCGCATAATGGGAATGCAATTCGCAAACCTGCCGCAAAAATTGCCTCAGCCGGGTGGACCATCTGATCGAGTATGCGGCCATTATATGGCCCGCATAACAGTTATGCGATCGCATAATGTACCGCATAATAGTTATGGGGTCGCATAATCACCCTCAAATTGGCCAGCTTTTCTGATTCACTCTGCGGCCATTATGCGGTCCGCAAAGTGGTTTTGCGACCGCAGATTTGCATTCCTTTGCGAAATTTTTTCTCTAAGTCCGTGGGGTAGTTTTAAATCCATAAAGTCCGGAAACAACGTGGGAATCTAACTGGGCATCATTTTGGTTTAGAATTTTATGAGTCCTTACAGATACACAAATAATCCTAACCAAGCTCATTAGATAGCAATGAAACGAGTTTTGGGATATTTGAAATATACCCAAGACTATGCATTGCATTACAATAATTATCACACAGTTGTTGAAGGATATAGTGATGCAAATTGGATCACCGCAATCAAAATCCACTAGTGGATACGTTTTTACCATTGGTGAAGGACCAGTGTCTTGGAAGTCGTCCAAACAGACATGCATCGCCCGCTCTACAATGGAGTCTGAGTTTATAGCTTTAGACAAGACCGGTGAAGAAGCTGAATGGATCCAAAATTTCTTAGAAGACATTCCATTTTGGCCCAAACCTGTGGCACATGTATGCATACATTGCGACAGTCAAGCAGAAATAGAAAGGCCTGGGAGCGTTATGTATAACAAAAAATCTCTTCACATTCGACGAAGGCATAATACTGTTAGACAACTACTCTCTAGTGGAATTACCACAATTGACTATGTAAAGCCAAAAGATAATGTATCGGATCCACTTACAAAAGGCCTACCTAGAGAGGCGGTTGAGAAGTCATCAAAGGGAATGGGATTATGGCTGAGGACAAGTCACTGTGGCGGTAACTCTACCTAGAAGACTGGAGATCCCACGATCTAGGTTCAAGGAGATCAAACAAAGTCATTAGTGACGGTTCAACATTGTCAAATAAAATTTTGGTCCATTCTCATGATGAAGACAATGTTCAGTACCAAGGATAAAACGTTAAGGATTTTTAGTGGTTTCTAAATTTGATACGGGGTATATCAAATAGTGTATCTACGGGATAACACGCTTAGGAATCACCTATGTAAGTGTGAAGTGTAAGTCGCTTTAAGGGGAATTCTGTAAGTCCAGTTCTCTACGCACTTATGAACTAGGTGGTGTTCATGGCTGAAATGAACACAACAATGAGAACCAAAGACGGTTAAGGGTTGATTGTGTGACTTATGGTTGTCTAGGTATACACCAAAGTTCGACAGTTCAAAGATATCACATCTACTGGTTGACCGAGTATATCCGACATAAGCTCACTACGGAAATTTCAAAGGGAAACCTACTTATCCAGATGCGATTAATCCTTAATTGCGAATCACACCGTATTTTCATGCATGTTTTTCCACGTATGTCCATTCCCCATTCATGTGGGGGATTGTTGCGTTTTAAGGGGTGTGAATTGGAAATGGAAGAGGCACCTCTTGGATTGCACCTCTTCATCTCACCCTTTCATTGGGGTGTGAATGGAAAATGGGAGAGGCACCTCTTGGATTGCACCTATTCATCTCACCCTTTAATTGTCTATAAATAGAGAGGCTTAGCCTCATTTTCCACTGCTGAAAAATCTGAAATATCTCCCCTGAATTCTACATACTACATTGGTTTTTAAAAGCAAAACGTAAACATTTTGTGTGATTTTCTCCGCCATTTGAGTTTGCCGAAATTCTGTGATTTGAAGTTCCGCTATCACAGAATAGATATTCCGTTCTATCCTGGGAGGAATTAATCCGCAACCTTGGGCATCGTAAGGGGATTAAATTCCTTAAGAAAACATAAGAAACTTGTGGGCTCGGAATTTTTTCTGCTTTGTTTTTTTTCCCTTAAACTAATGTTTATTGATTTACTGGTTTTGAATACAGAGTGAATAACAGTCCTTTTGGTCCAATTCATGTATTTGTTTTTAAAAGTGCATTGAAATGTATAAATAAATATTTTAGAACCCAGTGACTTAAAAAGACTTGAACCCTGAACCCATAAACTTCGAATCTTGACTCCGCCTCTGTTTCGAGTTTCAATATCTAACTTCGACGACTTGTACCAAGAAACCTCTTTCCTATTCCTTAATCATTAAAAAGTGTTTTACATATTAATTATTCGATTGTCGAAGTGGCCATAAGAAGATTTGGTAGAGACGCAAGTACCAAATTTGTATTCTGGCAGCAAGAAGAATATTCTTTTTAGGAACCCCACAATTCGTGCTTTTTAAATTTTTACTAGAATATATCTTTCATTTAGAGCTCAGCCGATATGTATACTTTTAACATAAAATATCTTTATTAAAGTTCGTTATGTTATGGAACAGTAAAAGAACAAGAACAATATTGCAGAGAAAGAGGGAAAAGAAATTCTTATTGAATTTTGGGATGATTTACAATGAGGTAAGACCCCTCTATTGATAGGGGAAAAATGACTTAGCCACAAAGTAAAACTCTCTAAAAGATAGACATTCACTCTAAATAGAATTCTATTTATAATAATCCCCCTTGAATGTCTATTCAAAAACTAATATGCCTCGTTAAAACCTTAACTAAAATAAAACCCAATGGGAAAAAAATTCTAGAAAAGGAAAAAGAGTACACATGTTTAGAAATGCGTATTTTGGTTGCCTTGTTAAAAACCTTGCAAGGAAAAACCAGTGGGACAAAACCTTGTAAGGGAAAAAGAGTGCAACGCGCATTAACTCCCCTTGATGAGAGCATCAATTCACATCCTTGAGCCTTCGCATGCTAATCTTGTACACTAGCTTCTTGAAGGTTGACGTCAGTAGAGATTTTGTGAACAAATCAGCCATATTATCACTTGAACGAATCTGTTGCACATTGATATCACCATTCTTTTGAAGATCATGTGTGAAAAATAACTTTGGTGAAATGTGCTTTGTCCTATCTCCTTTTATGAATCCTCCCTTCAATTGGGCTATGCATGCTGCATTGTCTTCATACAAAATCGTGGGTAGTTTGTCACACCTCAAAACCACATTTGTCTCGAATAAGATGTATTATAGACCTCAACCACACACATTCTCGACTTGCTTCATGAATAGAAATTATCTCATCATGATTAGATGAAGTAGCCACGATTGATTGCTTAGTCGATCGCCAATATATGGAAGTGCCTCCACATGTATACACATAGCCTGTTTGAGATCGAACCTTGTGTGGGTCAGATAAATACCCAGCATCAGCATAACCAACAAGATCAGGACTGCAATTATTGTCATAAAATAAACCCATATAGTTCCTTTTAGATACCGCAGTAAGTGTTTGATTCCATTCCAATGTCTCATTGTAGGAGAAGAGCTATATCTTGCTAAGACAATAACTGAAAAATTTATATCAGGCAGTGTTGGCAAGATACATTAGTGCACCAATTGCAATAAGATATGGTACTTCAGGACCAAGTAGATCTTCATTCTTTTCTTGAGATCGGAATGTATCTTTATTAGTGATCGAATAACCATCAGAGTACTAAATGGATGTGCTCCATCCATGTAAAACTGTTTCAGTACCTTTTCTATGTAGGTAGATTGATGAGCAAAAATTCTGTTTGCCAAATGTTCAATTTGCAAACCAAGACATAATTTTGTCTTTCTGAGATCTTTCATCTCGAATTCCTTCTTTAAATAATCAATTGCCTTTTGGAGTTCTATAGGAGTTCCAATAAGGTTTATGTCATCAACATATACTACAAGTACACCAAATTTCGATGTTGTTTTGTTTATAAAAATACATGGACAAATGGCATCATTTATATAACCTTCCTTTAATAAATACTCACTAAGATGATTATATCACATACGTCCTGATTGCTTTAGACCATACAAAGATCTTTGCAATTTTATTGAAAATATTTCCCGGGATTTTGAATTATGTGCGTTAGGCATTTTAAATCCCTCGTTAATTTTCATGTATATCTCATTATCAAGTGAGCCATAAAGGTAGGCGGTAAACACATCCGTTAAATGTATGTCAAGATTTTCATGGACATCAAAACTAATGAGATAATGGAACTTTATAGCATCCATAACGGGAGAATATGTCTCTTCATAATCGACACGAGGCCTTTGTGAAAATCCTTGTGCAACAAGGCGTGTGTTATATCTTTGTACCTCATTGTTCTCATTCCTCTTGCATACAAAGACCCATTTATAGCCAACATGCTTAACACTATTAGATGTTTGGACTACAGGCCCAAAAACTTCACGTTTCGCAAGTGAATTCAACTCTGATTGGATTGATTCTTGCCATTTTGGCCAATCACATCTTTGTCGAAATTCTCCAATAGATTGAGGTTCAAGATCCTCACTATCTTGCATAATGATAGATGCAACATTATATGAAAATACATAATCCACCACTATATCCACTCGATTCAAATTTGTCTCAATATCGATTGGATTTATTGATAGTTCCTTATTTTCTTGAGTCTCGGGCTCAGTAGTTTCCTCATGAATCTAGAATTTATTAAATCGTGGATTTACTCATGAGACTCTTTCGTAGTGTCATTTTGATAATTTGTTTTCCTTTTTCTAGTATTTCAATCCTTAGAACCCAATGGTCTGCCACGTTTTAAGCATGCTTTTGACTCATTAGCTATGACACTGGAAGATTGTCCAATAGGGACATCAATACGGATTGGAACATTCTCTGCAGGGATATGTGATTTTGTTATTCTTTTCAAATCCGTTAATGCGCCTGGCATTTTATTTGCTATTCTTTGCAAATGGATAATATTTTGCACCTCTTTTTCAAATAGAGGTAGGATCAAGATGAGACAATGATGAATTTTTCCACAAAATTTTTCGTTTGGTTTCACCAATTTCTCCCCCTAATTTTGGGAAAAGTGTCTCATCGAATTGATAGTCTGCAAATCGAGCAGTGAATAAATCCCCCGTTAAATCCCTCATTAATGTTTCAAGATAGAAAATAATGGAGGGCGATTCAAACCCAACATATATTCCTAACCTTCATTGGGGATCCATTTTGGTACGATATGGCGGTGCTACAGGCACATATACTGCACATCCAAAAATTCTTAAATGGGATATATTAGGTTCATGACCAAAACTAATTGCAACGGGTAATATTTATGATAATTTATCGGCCTGAGACTAACTAGCATTTCTGCATGCAAAATGGCATGACCCCAAACAGAAGTGGGCAACCTCGTTTTCATGAGTAACGGTCTTGTTATCAATTGCAGACGTTTAATTAAAGACTGTGCAAGGACATTTTGAGTGTGAACATGAGCTACATGATGTTCCACTTTTATCCCAATTGATAAGCAATAATCATTAAATGCTTGGGATAAAAACTCAGCAGCATTATCAAGTCTAATAGACTTAATTAGATTATCGGGAAATTGTGCCCGTAATCGGATTATTTTTGCCATTAATTTTGCAAACGCGAGGTTGCGAGATGGCAATAGGCACACATGATACTATCTAGAAGATGCATCTATTAAGACCATAAAATATTTAAACGATCCACTAGGTGGGTGAATAGGTCCACAAATATCCCCTTGTATACATTCCAAAAACGCAGGGGACTCAATCCCAACCTTTGTTGACATTGGTCTTATAATTCACTTGCCTTGATAACAAGAAGTGCAAGAAAATTCATTATTTAAAAGAATCTTTAAATTCTTTAATGGATGCCCATTTGAGTTTTCTATAATTCGCCTCATCATAATTGATCCGGGATGTCCCAATCGATCATGCCAAAGTACAAAATATTGGAATCGATAACCTTTTGGTTTACAATAGAATGTGCCTCAATTGCACTAATTCTTGTCCAATACAGGCCACAAGATAAAGATGGGAACTTCTCAATAACCCTCTTTTGGCCGGAGACATCCTTGGTAATGATGAGATATTCAAGATTATTCTCATCTATTGTCTCAATGTGATATCCATTTAGGCGGATATCTTTAAAACTCAACAAGTTCCTACTGGACTTGGAGGAGAACATTGCATTTTCTATGATAAGTATTATTCCCTTAGGCAAAGTTATAGTAGCTTTTCCAGAGCCTTCAATTAAATTACTACTACCAGAAATTGTAGTAACATCTGCCTTACACATACTTAAATGGGAGAAATATTTCTTCTCTTTGAATATTGTATGTGTCGTACATGAATCAACTAAATAAATATTTTTACAATTGAACTTTGATCCAAGTTTTTTTTGTGAGATATCCATATTTGCTTCCAATTGTTTGACATCAAAAGAAATATACAAATAAATATTAGTATTTTCAGAGAAAAAGAAAAGAAACAAGTTAAGTCTATGATTCAATAATGACCTTTAATTATAATTAAGTAAATTCTAACTATGATACAAATAATTACGTAGTAAACATAATGCAATTTATGAGTCTTTATTCCTCCATCTCTAAACTGTTGTATTGTTATTTAAATGAAAATATCAATGTAATAAATAATTGAAAAGTAAGTATGATAGACATAAATATAACATCAGTAATTTGAATTTGGAGGATTAAAATAAATTGTTTTCTTAAAAATTATAGAAGTTACAATAGTTGGAACGGTATAAGAAACATCCAAATATGAAAAGCACATTATTTATATTTGAAATAAAAGAACTATCCGTGCCTGAGACTAATTGACCTTTCAATTGAAAAGATATTAATTGTACAATATATATGTCACAACCCAAAATCCCTAGGGTCGTGATGGCGCCGGACATCAATGTCAGGCAAGCCAAATCATTAATTAATTGAAATAACTTTCCGGTTTAAAACATTTATGCAAGAACTTCCTTTCACTTCATTACATAATAACCAACTAAAAATCTATTAATTAAAACAAGGGTTTAAAGATTACAATTACGCAATTATTTCCCAATACATATCCCAGAACCCGGTTGTGACGATCCAAAGGGTCATCACCTATTTTATTACCTATTCCGTACTTCCGAGGCCTTGAAAACCTCATTTGTAGTTGCCCCGATTTGCGTGTGCAGTTCGGACACGTAGCCGGACAACGTAAATATGAAATTCTGTGAAAAATGCTAAGACTTGATATTAAAATGAATAAATTTGACTACGGTCAACATTTTGGGTAAACAGACCCGGACCCGTGATTTGAAGGTCCCGGAGAGTCCTTAGGGAAATATGGGACTTGGGCGTATGCCCGGAATCGAATTCCGAGGTCCCAAGCCCGAGAAATGAATTTTTAAGTGAAATTATTTCCTGAAAATATTTAAGGATATTGGAAATGAAATCTGATTAGAAAGTGATGGTATCGGGCCCGTATTTTGGTTCCGGCGCCCGATATAGGTCTTATATATGGTTTAAGCGCTTTCGGTAAAGTTTGGTTGAAAACGGGTTTCGTTTGGCGTGTTTCGGACTTGAAATGGGAAATTTGATGTTTTATGAAATTTGATAGAATTCATGGATTTTGAGGTTTAATTCAGTGTATATGATGTTATATTGGCGATTTGAATGCTTGAATAAGTCCGTAGGATGATTTGGGAGTCGTATGTGTTTTTGGTTTTGAGACCCGATGGCTCGGGTGAGTTTCGGGTAGTTAGCAGGGTGTAAAAAGATGGAAAATCTGGGTTTTTTGGGCTGTTGCTGGTGTTTTACGATTTGCTCTATGCGATCGTGTAGGTTCCCCTGCGACCGCATAGAGTTAGGTGTAGGAGGAGGTCGGTTCCTCTATGCGATCGCATAGCACAGTTCGCGATCGCATAAAGGCATAGGGGGTCTGGGCGGGGGCTGGCTAGGTATTCTTCGCGATCGCATTCTTTTAGCCGCGATCGCAGAGTGAAGGAACCAGACTCTCCGCGATCGCAAACCCATTCCCGCGATCGTGATGCACAATTTTGCCCAGTGGTATATAAGTATTTCCAGAACCAGTAGCTACGGAATTCACTTAGAAAATAACGAACTTCTTCTTCTCCAAAGCCCTTAGGCATCCATTGAAGCCATCCTTCACCAAAACTTCTTGGGTTAGTAAATTTTAACTCATTTCCTTCATTTTTCATCTATAATTAATGAATTCCTAAGCCTAAAACATGCAAATTAGAGTAGAAAATCTGGAATTTGGGTAGAGTTAGGCCCTTTTGAATTTTTCTTGATTAAGACCTCGTTTTGGGGTCGAATTTGAAAATAAATTATATATTTGGGCTCGTGGGTGAATGGGTGACATGGTTTTGGTCTGAGCCTTGTGTTTGGACCAAGCGGGCCCGGGGTCGAGTTTTGATAATTTTGGAGGAATGCTAGGAGATGGATAATTAGGCCATGTAATTGAATCATTGAATCCTTATTGATATACTTGAGCTGATTAGGTCTAGATAATATCATTCCGGAGTTGAATTCTAAAGGAAAGGCGGTGTTAGAGGGTTGATTGCTATACTTTGGACCCGAGGTAAGTGTTTGGCCTAACCTTAACTTGAGGGAATAGGAGTTAAGTATTATTCGCTATTTGCTAATTGTCAAATACGATTTATAGGCATGGTGACGAGTACCTATACATTGGTGTCTAGCATGACCGTGAGTCCCTATATTGTGAATATTCCAATTTTGTTGTAATTCCTATGCTTAATTGATGATCACTATATGATGTAAATGAGCATGTGAAGGAAATTGAAATCTTTAAACATCTTTGGAGCATTGGCTCAAGTTGTGAAACGAATAATGAAGATATATGAGGTAATTACTTCCTTTGAGCATTGGCTGAAGTAATAAAGTAAATCATGGAAGTGAAAGTGAAAGAAAGAGAAAGAGTTGTTGAAATGTTCCCTTGCCGGGATTTGATTGTTCAATTGATGTTCCCTTGCCGGGATTTGATTGTTTAATTAATGTTCCCTTGCCGGGATTTGATTGTTTAATTGATGTTCCCTTGCCGGGATTTGATTGTTTAATTGTGTTCCCTTGCCGGGATTTCTATTTTTACTTTGTTTATTTCCTTTCCCTTGTTTGTGATTGCTTTTTGGGTAAGGAAGAGTGTTAAAGCACGAAGGTGATGCCATGCCATGTTTATATTATCATTATGCACGAGGGGACATTCCGTGCCATGTTTATATTATTATTATGGACGATGGGACATTCCATGCCATGTTTATATTATTATTATGCACGAGCGGACATTCCGTGCCATGTTTATATTTTTATTATGCACGAGGGGACATTCCGTGCCATGTTTTAAATTGATTATGCACGAGGGGACATTCCGTGCCGTATTTATATTGATTATACACGAGGGGACATTCCGTGCCGTGTTTTACATTGCTATTATGCACGATAGGACATGCCGTGCCGCGCCTTTCACCGTTTAATCTGTGTTGTCATTTTCCGTGATTATTTTCAGATATTTCAGACTGTTGTTTTCGTTTCTGTCATTTCAGTATTTTCCATCTCTTAGCCCCCCCCCCAGCATGTTTTCCCCGTTATTGTATTCTTGTTTAGTTTCTGCTATATTATTGAACTGCACAAGTACACTTTGTTGTCGTGTCTTAGCCTCTTCACTACTTCGCCGAGGTTAGGATTGGCACTTACTCAGTACATAGGGTCGGTTTTACTGATGCTACACCTGCACTTCTTTATGTTGTGCAGATTACACAGCCGGACCCGGAGGACATCATTAGTGGGAGTGTCTTCCAACTATCATAGAGGCTTCAAGGTATACCCGCTGGCGTTCGTGGGCCTTGGCGTCTCTTCCATCCCTTCGTCTTCGATTCTGTCTTATTTTTCCTCATTCAGAGGCAGACATGTATTTCCTTTCATTTTTGTATTTAGCACTCTTATAGACAATTCGTGAGTTGGTGACTCCAGGTTTTGGGAAAATTTTTACGCGTTGTTGTATTTTGATGTCCTTATTTAGCTTAAGACCGTATTTATTCCGTTGATTTTTTGCAAATTGTTTTAGCTTATTCTGTGAAATTGAGATTATTATGCTAGTTTAGCTATACATGTTGGCTTGTCTAGCGAGTTCAACGTTAGAAGCCATCACGACCCGACAATGGGATTTCGGGGCGTGACAAGTTGGTATCAGAGCACTAGGTTACTTAGGTCTCACAACTCACGGACAACTTGGTAGAGTTTGAGGGATCCTGACACTCCTGCTACAGCTCCTACTCGGGGTCGAGGTCGAGGACGAGGCCGTGCTAGAGGCCGAGGCTGGGGCCGGGATCAGACTAGGGCAGCAGCTCCAGCGGAGGACCCTCTGGTCGAGTCTGGCGAGGAGGTCCCAGAGGGGTTCATAGCTACCCTAGTGCTTCAGGACGCCCCTGTCCGTCTAGTCGGACTCATGGAGAGTGTAGCCCAGGCGGGTCTTCTTCCTACAACACCAGCCGCCTCTCAGGGTGGCGGAGGTGCCCAGACTCCTACCGCCCGCGTACCAGATCAACTAGCTCCATAGATTCAGACTCCGGCACCTCAGCCAGTCGGAGTAGCTCAGCCGGGTATTGCAACGCCGGTAGCAGAGGGAGCAGCTATGTCAGCAGATGCTTTTCGGAGACTGGACAGGTTCACTAAGTTATTTACTGCTACTTATACTGGTTCACCATCAGAGGACCCCCAGGATTATTTGGACAACTTCCATGAGGTTCTTCGGAATATAGGCATAGTGGAGTCGAACGGGGTTGACTTTGCTACTTTTCGGTTATCTGGCGCAGCCAAGAGTTGGTGGAGAGACTATTGCTTAGCCAGGCCAGCTGGATCTACACCTTTGACTTGGACTCAGTTCTCAGAGGTATTTCTGGGGAAGTTCCTTCCCATTACTTAGAGAGAGGACCTTCGGAGGCAGTTTGAGCGTCTCCAGCAGGGATCCATGTCCGTCACTGAGTACGAGACCAGGTTCATCACTCTAGCCCGACATGCTCTTATAATACTTCCCACTGATCGGGAGAGGGTTCAAAGGTTTATCGAGGGATTGGCCCGCCCTATCAGACTTCAGATGGCTAGAGAGTCAAGTACAGATATATCGTTCCAGGATGTGGCCAATGTGTCCAGGAGGATTGAGATGATTTTGTCGTAGGGTGGTGGTCAGGGGGCTGACAAGAGGCCCCGTCATTTCGGTCATTTCAGTGGAGCCTCATCTGGGGGCAGGGATTCTTCAAGAAGAGGTCATCCTCCCAGATCTTTTCAGTCAGCTCTCTAGGTTTCCCATGGTACTTCAGGTGGTCGTGGTTATCAGATGCACTATTCCGATCAGCAGCCTTACAGTGCGCCACCAGCACCTATCGGTGCACCGCCACTTTAGAATTTCCAGGGTGGCTATCAGGGTTGACAGGGTCAGTTCCAGAGTCAGCAGTCACATCAGTAGAGGCCTTGTTATACTTGCGGTGGTTTGGGGCACATTTCCAAGTTTTGCCCCCGAGGTTTTGGTGGGTCTCAGCATCAGGGTTCTCGTGCCATAGTACGGGCACCAGGTGTTCCACAGCCTGCCCAACCAGCTAGAGGTGGGGGTAGAGGTGCTAAAGGTGGAGGTAGAGGTCATAGAGGTAGCTCAGGCCGCCAGAGGTGGAGGCCAGCCAGCAGCCGGCCATCTTAGAGATGTGGTTCAGGGTGGTGGGGCCCAACCCCGATGTTATGCTCTTCCAGCCAGGCCAGAGGGTGAGTCTTCAGATGCAGTCATTACAGGTACTATTCGGGTTTGTGGCAGAGATGCTTCAGTGCTATTTGATCCAGGGTCTACGTATTTGTATGTGTCCTCTTATTTGGCACCCTACCTGGTCATGCCTAGTGATCCACTGAGTATTCCTGTTTATGTATCTACACCAGTGGGTGCTTCTATCGTGGTCGATCGAGTCCATCGTTCTTGTGTTGTGGTGATTGGGGGTCTTGAGACCCGTGTTGATTTGTTGCTTTTAGGTATGGTCTACTTTGATGTTATATTGGGGATGGACTGGTTATCCCCATATCATGCTATCTTGGATTGTCATGCCAAGACGGTGACCTTAGCCTTGCTAGATTTGCCCCGTTTGGAGTGGAAAGGAACTCCTGGTCATTCCACCCGCAGTGTTATTTCGTACGTGAAGGCTCGCGTATGGTCGAGAAGGGGTGCTTGGCCTATTTGGCTTATATGCGCGATTCCAGTGTTGAGGTTCTCTCTATTGATTCGGTACCCGTAGTTCGTGAGTTTCCTGAGGTTTTTCCTTCAGACGTACCGGGGATGCCACCCGACAGGGACATTGATTTCTGCATTGATCTGGCTCCGGGCACTCAGCCCATTTCTATTCCACCATATCGCATGGACCCGCCAGAGTTGAAAGAGTAGAAGGAACAATTGTAGGATTTGCTTGGGAAGGGTTTCATTAGACCCAGTGTTTCTCCTTGGGGGTGCTCCAGTATTGTTTGTGAAGAAAAAGGATGGTTCAATGAGGATGTGCATTGATTATCGGCAATTGAACAAGGTTACAATCAACAATAAGTATCCACTACCGAGGATTGATGATTTTTTCGATCAGCTTCAGGGTGCCAAGGTATTTTCAAAGATAGACTTGAGATCTGGCTACCATCAGTTGAGGATTAGGGCATCCGATGTCCCTAAGACAACTTTCCGCACTCGGTACGGGCATTACGAGTTTTTGGTCATGTCGTTTGGGTTGACAAATGCCCCAACAACTTTTATGGACTTGATGAACCGAGTGTTCAGGCCTTATTTGGACTCGTTCGTGATAGTCTTCATTGATGATATATTGATATACTCCCGCAGCCAGGAGGAGCACGAGCAGCATCTCAGAGTGGTTCTTCAGACTCTGAAGGATAGTCAGCTATATGCAAAGTTTTGAAAGTGTGAGTTCTGGTTGATTTCAGTTGCATTCCTGGGTCATGTCGTATCAGCAGAGGGTATTCAGGTTGACTCGAAGAAGATTGAGGCAGTCAGGAACTGGCCTAAAGCAGCATCAACCACAGAGATTCAGAGTTTCTTGGGATTGGCAGGCTACTATTGTCGGTTCGTGGAGGGTTCTCATCTATTGCAGCCCCAATGACCAGGTTGACCCATAAGGGTGCCCAGTTCAGATGGTCGGACGAGTGTGAGGCGAGCTTTCATAGGCTCAAGACAGCTCTGACTACGGCATCGATATTGGTTTTGCCCACATGTTCAGGGCCTTATACAGTCTATTGCGATGCTTCCCGTATTGGGCTTGGTGCAGTGTTGATGCAGGATGGCAAGGTCATTGCTTATGCTTCGAGGCAGTTGAAGATTCATGAGAAGAACTATCCAGTGCATGATTTGGAGTTGGCAACCATTGTTCACGCATTGAAGATTTGGATGCACTATCNAGTTGTTGAAGGATTATGATATTACCATATTATACCACCCAGGGAAGGCCAATGTGGTGGCCGATGCTTTGAGTAGGAAGTCAGCTAGCATGGGCAGTCTTGCTTTTATTCCGGTCAGTCAGAGGCCGCTTGCTTTGGATGTTCAGGCTTTGGCCAATCAATTTGTGAGATAGGATATTTCTGAGCCTAGTCGAGTGTTGTCTTGTACGGTCGCTCGTTCTTCATTATTGGAGCGCATCCGTGATCGGCAGTTTGATGATTCCCATATGTGTGTCCTTAGAGACACGGCGCATCGCGGAGGTGCCAAGCAGTTGACCTTAGATGATGATGGTGTTTTGAGATTGCAGGGGCGAGTTTGTGTGCCCAATGTTGATGGGATTCAAGAGTCGATTTTAGAGGAGGCCCATAGTTCCCGGTACTCTATTCATCCGGGCGCCGCGAAGATGTATCAGGATTTGCGGCATCATTATTGATGGCGTAGAATGAAGAAGGATATTTTGGCATATGTGGTGCGGTGTTTGAATTGTCAACATGTTAAGTATGAGCATCAGAGGCCTGATGGTTTATTTCAGAGGATTGAGCTTCCCGAGTGGAAGTGGGAGAGGATCACTATGGACTTCGTTACTGGACTTCCGTTGACCCGGAAGAAGTTCGATGCAGTTTGGGTCATTGTTGATAGGCTGACCAAGTCAGCGCATTTCATTCCTGTGGCATTTTCCTATTCATCCGAGAGGTTTGCTGAGATCTATATCCGGGAGATTGTTCGCCTTCATGGTGTGCCGGTATTTATCATTTCAGACTGGGGCGCGCAGTTTACCTCGCGTTTTTGGGGAGCATTTTAACGAGAGTTAGTCACCCAGGTGGAGTTGAGCACATCATTTCATCCTCAGATGGATGGGTAGTCCGAGCGGACTATTCAGATATTGGAGGATGTGATCTGAGCTTGTGTTATTGACTTTGGAGGATCATGGGATCAGTTCTTGCCTTTAGCAGAGTTTTCCTACAACACCAGCTACTAGTCGAGTATCCAGATGGCTCCTTATGAGGATTTATATGGTAGGCAGTGTCGATCGCCGGTTGGATGGTTTGAGCCGGGAGAGGCTCGGTTGTTTGGTACAGATTTGGTTCAGGAGGCCTTGGACAAGGTCAGGATCATTCAAGATAGGCTTCGTACAGCTCAGTCCAGGAAAAAGAGTGATGCAGATTGTAAGGTTCGAGATGTGGCTTTCATGGTTGGTGAGCGAGTATTGCTCCGAGTGTCGCCTATGAAGGGCGTGATGAGATTTGGGAAGAAGGGCAATATTAGCCCTAGATTCATTGGCCCGTTCGAGATTCTTGATCGAGTGGGAGAGGTGGCTTATAGACTTGCATTGCCACCTAGCTTATCAGCTGTACATCCAGTTTTTCATGTGTCCATGCTTCGGAGGTATCACAGCAATCCAGCCCACGTGTTAGATTTTAGCAATGTCCAGTTGGACAAGGACTTATCTTACGAGGAGGAGCCGATAGCTATTCTACGTCGGCAGATTCATCAGTTGAGATCCAAGAGTTTCCCTTCTGTTCGTGTTCAGTGGAGAGGTCATCCTCCTGAGGCATCAACCTGGGATTCCGAGTTCGATATGCGGAGCCGTTACCCTCATTTATTTCTCGACTCAGATATTTCCTTCTTCTGTCCGTTCGAGGACGAACGATTGTTTCAGAGGTGGAGAATGTGACGATCGAAAGGGTCATCACCTATTTTATTACCTATTCCGTACTTCTGAGGCCTTGAAAACCTCATTTGTAGTTGCCCCAATTTGCGTGTGCAGTCCGGGCGCGTAGCCGGACAACTTAAATATGAAATTCTGTGAAAAATGCTAAGACTTGATATTAAAATGAATAAATTTGACTACGGTAAACATTTTGGGTAAACAGACCCGGACCCGGACCCGTGATTTGACGGTCCCGGAGGGTCCGTAAGAAAATACGGGACTTGGGCGTATGCCCATAATCGAATTCCGAGGTCCCAAGCCCGAGAAATGAATTTTTGAGTGAAATTGTTTTCTAAAAATATTTAAGGAAATTGAAAATGAAATATGATTAGAAAGTGATGGTATCGGGCCCGTATTTTGGTTTCGGCACCCGATACATGTCTTATATATGGTTTAAGCACTTTCAGTAAATTTTGGTTGAAAACGGATTTCGTTTGGTGTGTTTCGGACTTGAAATGGGAAATTTGATGTTTTATGAAATTTGATAGAATTCATGGATTTTGAGGTTTAATTCAATGTATATGATGTTATATTGGCGATTTGAATGCTTGAATAAGTCCGTAGGATGATTTGGGAGTCGTGTGTGTTATTGGTTTTGAGACCCGAGGGCTCGGGTGAGTTTCAAGTATTTAGCGGGGTGTAAAAACATGGAAAATCTGGTTTTTTTGAGTTGTTGTTGGTGTTTTACGATTTTCTCTATGCAATCGCGTAGGTTCCCCTGCGATCGCATAGAGTTAGGTGTAGGAGGAGGTCGGCTCCTCTATGTGATCGCATAGCACAGTTCGCGATCGCATAGAGGCATAGGGGGTCTGGGCGGGGGCTGGCTAGGTATTCTTCGTGATCGTATTCTTTTAGCCGCGATCGTAGAGTGAAGGAACCAGAATCTCCGCGATCGCAAACCCATCCCCGCGACGATGCACAATTTTTCCCAGTGGTATATAAATATTTCCAGAACCAGTAGCTACGGGATTCACTTAGAAAATAACGAACTTCTTCTTCTCCAAAGCCCTTAGGCATCCATTGAAGCCATCCTTCACCAAAACTTCTTGGGTTAGTAGAATTTAACTCATTTCCTTCGTTTTTCATCTATAATTAATGAATTCCTAAGCCTAAAACATGCAAATTAGAGTAGAAAATCTGGAATTTGGGTAGAGTTAGGCCCTTTTGAATTTTTCTTGATTAAGACCTCGTTTTGGGGTCGAATTTGAAAAAACATTATATATTCGGGCTCGTGGGTGAATGGGTGACATGGTTTTGGTCCGAGCCTTGTGTTTGGACCAAGTGGGTCCGGGGTCGAATTTTGATAATTTTGGAGGAATGCTAGGAGATGGATAATTAGGCCATGTAATTGAATCATTGAATCCTTATTGATATACTTGAGCTGATTATGTCTAGATAATATCATTCCGGAGTTGAATTCTAAAGGAAAGGCGGTGTTAAGAGGGTTGATTGCTATACTTTGGACCCGAGGTAAGTGTTTGACCTAACCTTAGCTTGAGGGAATAGGATTTGAGTATTATTCACTATTTGCTAATTGTCAAATATGATGTATAGGCATGGTGACGAGTATCTATTTATTGGTGTCTAGCATGACCGTGAGTCCCTATACTGTGAATATTCCGATTTTGTTGTAATTCCTATGCTTAATTGATGATCCCTATATGATGTAAATGAGCATGTGAAGGAAATTAAAATCTTTAAACATCTTTGGAGCATTGGCTCAAGTTGTGAAGCGAATAATGAAGATATATGAGGTAATTACATCCTTTGGAGCATTGGCTGAAGTAATAAAGTAAATCATGGAAGTGAAAGTGAAAGAAAGAGAAAGAGTTGTTGAAATGTTCCCTTGCCGGGATTTGATTGTTTAATTGATGTTTCCTTGTCGGGATTTGATTGTTTAATTAATGTTCCCTTGCTGGGATTTGATTGCTTATTTGATATTCCCTTGCCGGGATTTGATTGTTTAATTGATGTTCCCTTGCCGGGATTTCTATTTTTACTCTGTTTATTTCCTTGTTCTTGTTTGTGATTGCTGTTTGGGTAAGGAAGAGTGTTAAAGCACGAAGGGTGATGCCGTTCCATGTTTATATTATCATTATGCACGAGGGGACATTCCGTGCCATGTTTATATTATTATTATGCACGTGGGGACATTCCGTGCCATGTTTATATTGTTATTATGCATGAGGGGACATTCCGTGCCATGTTTTACATTGATTATGCACGAGGGGACATTCCGTGGCGTGTTTATATTGATTATGCATGAGGGGACATTCTGTGCCGTGTTTTACATTGCTATTATGCACAATGGGACATGCCGTGCCGCACCTTTCACCGTTTAATCTGTGTTGTCATTTCCCGTGATTATTTTAAGATATTTCAGACTGTTATTGTCGTTTCTGTCATTTCAGTATTTTCCATCTCTTATCCCCCCCCTCAGCATGTTTTCCCCGTAATTGTTTTCTTTTTTAGTTTCTGCTATATTATTGAACTGCACAGGTACACTTTGTTGTCGTGTCTTAGCCTCGTCACCACTTCGCCAAGGTTAGGCTCGGCACTTACTCAGTACATGGGGTCGGTTGTACTGATGCTACACCTGCACTTCTTTATGTTGTGCAGATTACGCAGCCGGACCCGGAGGACATCATTAGTGGGAGTGTCTTCTAGCTATCATAGAGGCTTCAAGGTATACCCACTGGCGTTTGTGGGCCTTGGTGTCTCTTCCATCCCTTCGTCTTTGATTCTGTCTTATTTTTCCTCCAGTTTCAGAGGCAGACATGTATTTCCTTTCATTATTTTATTTAGCACTCTTATAGACAGTTCGTGAGTTTGTGACTCCAGGTTTTGGGAAAAATTTACGCGTTATTGTATTTTGATTTCCTTATTTAGCTTAAGACCGTATTTATTCCGCTGATTTTTTGCATATTGTTTTAGCTTATTCTGTGAAATTGAGATTATTATGCTAGTTTAGCTATACACGTTGGCTTGTCTAGGGAGTTCAACGTTAGACGCCATCACGGCCCGACAGTGGGATTTCGGGGCGTGACACCAGTGTCACAAGTACATGAGCAATTTATAAGAATTCAACAATCATTACAAGCCTGTCCGAAATACAACTGGACCAGAAAATTTAAATGAAATAGATACAGTACGAAGGATACTCTGTCAGCTGCGGATCGCTTCCGGATGATACAGCTCGCCTAAGTCTCCGAATCTTCCACATTGCTATGAAAGTACCTATGCAATAAAATGCACAGCAATTGTAGCATGAGTACAAAAACAGCGTGTACTCAGTAAGTCGCCCGCCTAACCTCAGAGAGGTAGTGACGAGAGGTCAAATTAGACACTTACTAAAGGTCAATTTAAGAATATTTAGGTATGACACTAAGCATGATTTGTCATAGTCAATTTATAAAATAGGATTTAAATATCTATCAACTTTGTTCACGTTTAACACTCTATATCTTCGACATATTAACAATTAATCAACATGGTGATTCAATCAAATAATAATAAATCGACGTGAAGGAACAACTTATTCCAAAAATCTTTTTAATAACTTAAATCTTTGTCATTTCACTTGATAACCTAATATTTCAGGCCAGTGATCAGGCAAAATCATAATAACTACGCAGCAAATATCATGCGCAAGCAATGCCGAGGGTCGAACGGCGCGGACCAACAATAATATATGATAGGATATGATGAAATACAGTAGACATGTAAGACAATGATCAACAAATACGTATCAAGTACAGAAATCCAGGTAACTACTGAGAATAAACCACAATGTACACTTTCCTTTTCCCAAATACCTGTCAAGCCAATATCAATAAAATAGTACCAAATAGTCATGCGCACACAAGGATAAGACAACCGGCCGGAGCCGAAGGAATATTTAATCACTGAATAGTCGTAAAGCTTCCCCCGCTCGTGAATCATACCTGCGACTCGGGTGCTGACACATTATACTGAATTACCATAAAGCTTCCCTCGATCGCGAATCATACTGGCAACTCGAGTGCTGACACACTTATACTGAATTACCATAAAGCTTCCCTCGATCGCGAATCATACCTGCGACTCGAGTGCTGACACACTTATACTGAATTATCATAAAGCTTCCCTCGATCGTGAATCATACCTGCGACTCGTGTGCTGACACACTTATACTGAATTATCATAAAGCTTTCCTCGATCGCGAATCATACCTGCGACTCGAGTGCTGACACACTTATATCGAGTTATCATAAAGCTTCCCTCGATCACGAATCATACCTGCGACTCGAGTGCGGACTCTTATATATACATATATATACTGAATTTATCAATAAGCTCAGTAGGGATATACTTGTAACAAGAATTAACTCACTGGAAACTCAGAGGAAATCTTTCCACCATTTTTATGTTAGTTCAAGGATAATAAACAACTCAAAGTACGCCTAAGGATACATATAAGTCACATAAAAGCATGCTTGTGAGCCCTAAAGCTACCCGAATATGTCATAATAGTCGCTACGTATGGACTCTCGTCACTTTGTAGGCACGTAGCCCCCAAAACACATTACACACAACATATAGAACACCTATGGGGACAATTCCCTCTTACAAGGTTAGAAAGGAGACTCACCTCGTGTCGAATCTACCCCTCGGACCAAGGATGCGCCCGAACTCCAAACACTACACCCGAGGACTCGCAACTAGCCAAATATGGTACAATTATATCAATTTAAGCTCAAGGTAGGGAAATTATCCTATTTATTCAATAATTCAACATTCTTGAAGAAATTCCTAAATTTAGCCCCAGGCCCGCACGCTCAAATTCCGAAAACTCTCGAAGGAATCACTCCCCCATAGCCTAAGGATCGTTATTATGTGGTTTCTACTTGAATTCATAGCAATAAATGGGTAATTCACCAATTTCTCAAGAACCCTAAATTTACTACCCAACTCTTGATTTTTCAATGATTTAGTAGGGAATTTAACTAGTAAATCATGTTTGAAACTAGTGTTAGAGTGGAATTGACTTACCTCTTTAGCAGATAGGTCTTGGAACCTTCTTCCCCAAGCTCCCAAGTCTCTAATGGTGATGGAAAATGAAAGAAAGGGGTGAAATCCCGTGTTTTAAAGGAAACATACTGCCTGGCCTACAGGGGTTCCGCACCTGCGGCTTGAGAACCGCACATGCGGTCTCGCGCCTGTGGGCTGAGGATCGCACCTGCGGAACTGGGGGAGTGGGGCTGGGGTCGCACCTGCGGAGGGATGACCGCACCAGCGGTTCCGCTCCTGCGGAACTTTGTTCGCACCTACGAGAAAGGGGGACCTCACCTGGGGTCACACCTGCGATGCTTCAGACCACAGGAACGGCCCGCACCTGCAGCTGGGCAACCGCACCTGCAGTCACACCAGATCAGGTGCACCAGCAGCTTTTTTTAGTTGTTTTTTAGCCCCGTTAGGTGCCCGGGAGACCCCTGGGCCCACTAGAGCCCTTGTCCAAATATAACAACAAGTCCCAAATCATAATATGGACTCGCTCGAGCCTTCGGAACACTCAAAACAACGCGAAAACTCAAAATCATACCCCAAAACCCCTAGAATAATAACTTAAGAAATTCAAGTTCTAGAATTCGATAACAATGCGCCGAACCAACCTATACTACTCGGAATGACACCAAATTTTGCAGGCAAGTCATGAATTACATAACGGAACTATTCCAGGTCTCAGAATTCCATTCGAACCTCAATAAAACAAAAACACGTTCCAAACCAAATTTCAAACTTAAGGAAATTCCTATTTCTATATTAGGCACCGAAATGCTCCCGATTCAATGAAAACCCATTCCAAATATACGGACAAGTTTGAAATCATCATACGAAGCTACCGGAACTACTGGAACTCGATTCCGAGGTCGTTTACTCAAAATTCCTATCTTAGTTGATTTCCCTAACTTAAGGCTTCTGAAATGAGAATTTTCTTTCTAAGCCAACTCTAACCTTCCCGAAAAATTCAATTCCGACCACATCTACAAGTCATAACACTTGAAATGGAGCTGCTCACGTCTTCAAACCGCTGAACGACGCGCTAGATCTCAAAACGACCGGTTGGGTCGTTATAATATATATATTTTTTAATTAACAAACTATCGTTATAAATTTCAGTGCTTGCATATATTATAGTTGTATCTATCTAATGAATTCAAATTAAAAAAATAATGCATTAACAACTTAAGATGAACGAAAAGATTTTGTTATGCATTGACAAGCAAACTCCACGACCCAATGAATAAGGTCATGTTCGAGGAAGCATTTTCCCCTTTTAATTGGTTTAATAGCATTACGAATCAAAATCAACTATAATGTTATAAATAGAATTTATTTAATCAAAATGAACTATTTCATAA
This sequence comes from Nicotiana knightiana, assembly GCA_005239525.1. Classification (NCBI taxonomy): domain Eukaryota; kingdom Viridiplantae; phylum Streptophyta; class Magnoliopsida; order Solanales; family Solanaceae; genus Nicotiana; species Nicotiana knightiana. The sequence goes on along the minus strand of ML390231.1, from coordinate 63,436 downwards.
AATAAACAATATTTATCGATACTAATGACGACTACTCATGTAAAGAACTATGATTACATAATGTTTATTCACTAACTACTACGAATAGGTAAAATAAAAAAAAATTATAATCAAACTACTCAATTATCTTTAACCACGGATCCATCACCAATCAAGGGGTCTATTTTTCCATCAGGGTGCTCAAAAAAATCTGCCACATCCAAGTGGGTGATGTCAAAATTATTGTCATAGACAAAATTGGATTCAGAGCCTTTATTCTTTAGAGATGCTTGATAAAGCTCAACTTGGTACACGATAAATATTGCCCAATGTCCTTTTCCACCGCAACGATAACATTCAGTTTCTGAACCATTTTCCTTTGGCTTCTCATTTTTCCCTTTCCACTTTTGGTGGTTATTTTTCTTTGGGGGGTGATTAACACCAGGAAAATTTCTTCCTTGTCCACGGACACAACCACGACCTTTCCTACGCTTAGAATAATGCGAATACAACTTATCCACTTCAGGCAATGGTATAGATCCAGTGGGTCGATTTTCGTGATTTCTCATGAGCAAGTCGTTATTTCGTTCAGCCACAAGAAGAAGAGAAATCAACTCAGAGTACTTCTTGAAACCTTTCTCGATATTCCTGTTGCAAGACCATATTAGAGGCATGAAACGTTGTGAACGTTTTCTCCACATAGTTTAAATTTAGAAGTAATTATGAACATTGCAGAATGATATTCAGAAATAGACTTAAAGTCTTGGAGCCTCAGATGAGCCCAATCATATTGTTCTTGTGGAAGAGTGACCAACTTTAATTTCTCATATCTTTCCTTTAAGCCATTCCAGAAAACAAGTGGATCTTTGACTGTGAGATATTCTATTTTCAACCCTTCATCAAGGTGATGGCGCAAGAAAATCAAGGCCTAAGCATAGTCTTGGGTAGATGCTTTATTTTAATCTTTAATGGCGTCTCCAAGACCCATTGCATCTAAATTGTAACGACCTGAGCGATCGTTTTGAGCTCTAGTGCATCGTTCAACGGTTTGAAGTTGTGAGCAGCTCCATTTTAGGAATAATGACCCGTGGGCATGGTCGAAATTGAATTTCGGGAGGTTTAGAGTTGATTTGGAAAGCAAATTCTCATTTCAGAAGCATTAAGTTGGAAGAATCAACTAAGATTGGAATTTTGAGTAAACGACCTCTGAATCAGGATTTGAAGGTTCCTGCAGGCTCGTATGATGATTTAGGACTTGGGCGTATGTCCGGATCAGGTTTTGGATAGCCCGAGAGCGTTTCGGCGTATATTGTGGAAGCCAGCATTTTTAAAGGAATTTTCTAAGTTTGGCTTGAAATGCATTTCAGTGATGTTGATGTCCGTTTGGGATTCCGAGTCTGGGAATAGCTTTGTATGGTGACTCTGGAGTTGGGAGTGCGATCCGAAGTGAATTTGGATGTCCGTAGATCATTTTGAAGTCATTTGGCTAAAGATAGAAATTTGAAGGTTTTTGAGAAATCCGACAGGAAGTGGAAGTTTTGATATCGAGGTCGGAATGTGATTCCGGAAGTTGGAGCAGGTCCGTAATGTTGAATATGACTTGTGCGCAAAATTTGTGTCAATCAGACGTGATTTGATAGGTGTCGGCATCGGATGCAGGAGTTGGAAATTTCTAATTTCATAAAGTTGGGATTTGGGTGCGATTCCTGGTTTCGATGTTGTTTGATATGATTTGAGGCCTCGAGCAAGTCCCCATTATGTTTTAGAAAAGTTTGGTATAATTGGACGGGGTCTCGGGGGCCTCGGGTGGATTCTGGGTGGTTAACGGATCAAGTTTGGGACGTTGAAGAAGGCTGAGGTTGCTGTCATCTAGTGTGACCGCACCTGCGAGGATTTGGCCGCAGGTGCGGCTTTGGCAGCGCAGGTGCGAGAGTGGGCAGGCTTGGATGGGATCGCATGTGCAATGGAATTTCTGCACCTGCGAAGGCGCAGATACGGGCAATGGGTCGCAAGTGCGGATACGGATGGAGGAGAAGGAAGCCACAGGTGCGGGCTCTTGGGCGCACCTGGGGAAGCGCAAGTGCGAGGGCTGGACCGCAGGTGTGAAAATCAGCCTGGGCAGAATGTTTTAAAACAAGGATTCTTGGTTCATTTTCTTCATTTCTTCTTTGGCTTAGGCGATCTTGGGAGGCTTCAAAGAGAGGATTCCTTCATGCAATGTCAAGGTAAGTAACTCCTTCATGCCTCTAAGTTAAATACAAGATTATATGTATGGATTAGGCATGGAAATTGGTAGGAATTTGGGAAATATTGAAGAAACCTAGAAAATGGAAATTGGATTGTTAGCCACGAATTGAGAATGAATATTTGAGTAAATTTTATATTTGAGTTAGTAAGGCTATGGGTAGAATATATTTTCGACAAATTTTGGATTTCGAGCACGTGGGCCCAAGGGCATTTTGGTCACTTCACTAAGCGGGTTTGGGAAATTATATAATTTGGAATTGTTGCAAATATTAGAGTATATTTTCATTGGTTTTCGTTGTCGTTGTTTGGATAGTTTTGGGGCGTTGTGCGTCCGTTTGGAGTCATCGGAAGGGCTTGGAGGCCGGTTATGGAATTTCGGAGTGAGGTAAGTCTCCTTTCTAACTTTATGAGGGGGAATTGTCCCCCTAGGTAAATTAATTCAGTATATGCTATTATATTAGGGGGCCACGTACGCACGAGGTGATGAGAGTCCGTGCGTAGCTACTATTATGCCATGTCCGGGTAGTCTAGGACCCACTAGCATGCCTTACGTGTTGTACCTGTAATCCCGCCTGTAATATTAAACTGCTAATATTATCGAAATCATAATTGAATATCTAAAGAAGAATAAAGTTCATTTCCTTAATCATTTAGAAAGAAAATTGATTCCTCTGTGGATAATTGTATACATGGTAGGGTTATATTATGGAATATCATTAAACTTGGCAAATGAGTTTCAAAACAAAGATTTAAAAGCTATATTTCATGTTCCTTTAAGAAGAATTTCACCACTTTCCTGAGAAAAACTGCTTTCTTGATAAAAATATGGATTTATTATGTGGATATGTGTACATAGGAGCACCTGAGTCGCATGTATGATTCGCGAGCAGGCTAGCCTTATTATTTGTATGTATAACCGCGTCGCATGATCGATTAGCGAGAGGGGCAGATAGATTCATCTATGGTTCGAGCCGTTCGACCCTTCGGCAGTGCACGATTTATTATTGTTGGTCTGCGGCGTTCGACCCTCGGCACTGCTTGCGCATGATATTTACTGCGTAGTTGCTATGATTTTTTCCTGATTACTGGCCTGAAATATAAAGTTATCAATTGAAATGACAGAGATTTAAAGTTATTAAAAAGATTTTGGAAGAAGTTGTTCCTTCCCGTTGATTAATTGTTATTTTATTAAATCACCCATGTTGATTAATTGTTATTAATATGACGAAGATATAAAATGTTAAATGTGAACGGAGATAAAAATATTTATTCCTGATTTCAATAAATTGCCTATGATTATCATGCTTAGTGTCACACTTAAATATTCTAAATTGACCTTTAGTAAGTGTCTAATTTGACCTCTCGTCACTACCTCTCTGAGGTTAGGCGGACGACTTACTGAGTACAAGTTATTTTTGTACTCATGCTACGCTTGCTGTGCATTTTATTGCACATGTACTTTCATAGCAATGTGGAGGATTTGGGAGACTTAGGCGAGCTGCATCATCTGGAGGCTATCCACAGCTGACAGAGTCTCCCTCGTACTGTATTTATTTTCATTTTAAATTTCTTTGTCCAATTTGTATTTCGGACAGGATTTGTAATGATTGTATAAATTCTTAGGAATTGCTCATGTACTTGTGACACCGGGTTCTGGTATGTGTTGGGATATATTTGCTAAAGTGTAGTATTCAAACCATTGTTTTTAATTAACAAATTTTTATTTGGTTAATATGTAATAAAGTGAAAGGAAATGTTTTCATAAATGTTAAAAACGGAAAGTTATTTCAATTAATTAATGATTTGGCTTGCCTGACATTGATGTCCGGCGCCATCACGACCTTATGGATTTTGGGTCGTGATAACATGGTATCATAGCGTTAGGTTCCCGTAGGTCTCGCGAGTCATGAGCAAGTTTAGTAGAGTCTTGCGGATCGGTACGGAGACGTCTGTGCTTATCTTCGAGAGGCTACATGGATGTTAGGAGTACTTCCCTTCTTGATTCCTCAACGTGCGAGTTGATTCCTTTGAGGCTTATCCCTATGTTCATTCCTACTCAATCTTATGCGTCGCGAAGCGCTTGCTATGAATCAGGAAATTTGAGGAATCGAAATGGTGCTACAGATGTAATTCGAGATGTTTCCATGTGTAATTGGTGGGGGGATGTTGCTATGGACCTGCAGAATAATAATATGTTGTTTTAGCTCAGTAGATGTGTTTCTGGGAGCCTTAAGGCTATGATCAAGTAGTGATGATGCTTGCGATTTGTTATCACACGATGTCGATATGATGATAGAATGCTTGCCCATATGTTGGGGGTGATGAATGGTTTGAAGGGAGGTCTTCTCAGAGTGTGATTTTGAGATTTCGGTATTTTAGTTCCGGTGGAGGAAAGGCATTTGAATTATGAATGGTCCGGTTGGGGTTGATAAGTAGTAAGACTTGGTGTCTTCAAGTGGGGTGGGATATGCACCTGTGACGTGAAGTCATCGTCATTGATCGAATGGAATGTGTTAAGTATGTCGGTGCTATGGGTCTTTGGTTGCGTGGGGTCAGAGTATTGAGAAGAAGTATTGAAGAATGCGGTTGGCAAAGACCGTGAGGTGTGGTGGTTCAGTATCGGATAAGTATTGATAATGAAGGCAGCTAGAGAAAGATGATCTTCGGAGAGTGTGAAGTCGTGGTGATCTGCTGGTTTGAGAGCTACGGAGAATGATCTTGAAGTGAGGCTAGGCGGTAGTTCCATTTCTAGGAGGCTAGGCGTAAGACGCGGAAGTCGAGCAGTCTCAAAGTGGGGGAGCGACAACATAGCTTGGAATTTGAAGATATTGTCGCGCATTTAATGGATGTCCATGAGGAGCGGATGGACTAGTAAAGTTGGTAAATGAAGCAGGGCGTAGGATGGGGTATTGAAGTCGCAGAGATCATGCATTTCAGCGTCATTGGAAGGTGTCTGCGGGGATTTCCACATGTGGTTTATCTCCTGTGAATAGGTTAGCGGTGGCATGGTTGGCAGGTCTCTGTGAGGGGTTCTAGTGGCTATTCGGTAGGAGGCAGAATGTCACGACCCAAAACCTATGGGTTGTGATGGCGCAGGACACTACTGTCAGGCAAGCCAACCCCTTAATCAATTAAAATACCTTCCTGCTTAACATTTTCGAAATCATGCCCTTCTTACACTTCATAACCAAATAGTTTGAATATTCGTAAAACAAATATGGTAGGGTTTCAACTTACCATAAGAAGAGAAATACCAACACATCCCCAGAACCCGGTGACACAAGTACATGAGCAATTTCTAAGAATTTATACAATTATACAACTCTTGTCCGAGAAATAAATGGGACAAAGGCAATAGAGGTACAATGTAAATCTATAGAAAGACGGGACTCTGTCAACTGCAGAACGCCTCCTGATGAATGCAGCCCGAGTAAGTCTCCAGATCAATCACTGTACTATAAATGCACCTGTGAAACAAAATGCACAGAAAGTGTAGCATGCGTACATTTACATATATGTACCCAGTGAGTATCCCGCCCAATCTCGAAGAAGTAGTGACGAGAGGTAGAATCGATACTCATTAAGGTCCAATAATAGCAATATGACAAAATATGATGAAAGCAGTAGGCTTGTGAAGATAGTTAAGCAGCGAATTACACATATAAAGCAATGAAGTCTGAGTAATTTCTGAAAATACGTTAATACCCACTCCCATTCCCTTTTCCCTCAAATATCAAAGTAAATGAAGGTTTCCACTTCCTTTTCCTCAGATGTCCGACAAATCCATATCTGTAAAATAGTACCAAATGATTTTACGTACATAGGAGTAAGGAAATAAACAACATGTGCATATCAAATAAGGTGATCCAAGTGATAACTGTAAATGAACACCAATGTATATTATCCTCCTCTTAACAAATACCTTACTATCCCATTATAAGTGACTCAGAACTCAAGTGATCATACACATACCAGGACAAGACAACCGGCTGGAGTCATAAGGACTTAGGTCATAAGCTAACCCACGATCGCAAATCATACCTGCGACTCGCGTGCTGACTCGATATAATAAGCTAACCCACGATCGCGCATCGTACCTGCGACTCGTGTGCTGACTCGATAATAATAAGATGACCCACGCCCGCGCATCATACCTGCGACTCGTGTGCTGACTCGATAATAACAAGCTGACCCACGGCCGCGCATCATACCTGCAACTCGTGTGCTGGCTCGATAATAATAAGCTAACCCACGGCCGCACATCATACCTTCGACTCGTGTGCTGACTCGATAACAAGTGCATATATATATATATAAGTACATATGTGTACCAACTCAACAGTGAACTCAACAGGACTGTGCCAATACCACGAATAATCGACTGTGATTTAAATCATAGTGACTTACGTTTCCATATCATTTCAACAGTACTATACAATTCATAACACATACGAAGTACAAGTAGGGCACATAGAGGCATGCTTGTGAATCCTAAGGCTACCCGACATAGCAATATAGTCGCCTCGTACAGATTCTCATCACTCGGTACGTACGTGGCCCCCACCATATGAATACACAACAATAAGGAGCCTATGGGGACATTTCCCCCTTACAAGATTGGAAAGGAGACTCACCTCGTGACGAAACGACCCCTCGGATCAAGGATGCGCCCGAATCTCCGAAATCTACCCTCGACGGTTCGCAACAAGCCAAATATAGTATAATTACATCAACTCATGATCAAGGAAGAATAATGAACCTATTAACCAAAAATTCGCCATTCTTGAAGAATTACCCAATTTCAACCCCGAGCCCGTATGCTCGAATATCGAGAATTATTGAAGGGCTCGCTCACTCGTAGCCTAAGGATCAAGATTATGTAACTTTTATTGGAATGCATGGCAATCATTGAGTGATTTATCAAATTCTTTAGAACCCTAACTTTTACTATCCAATTCCTTGATTTTTTTTATGTTTTAGTAATTAATTCTAGTTGAATTCCATGTAAAGATTGGGAAAATAGAGAGGAATTACTCACCTTAGCACTATATAGGTCGTGGAGGGTGCTGCTCAAGCTTGAAGGCTCTCTAATGGAGTTTTGGATGAGAAAGAATTAAGAAAACCCGTGTTTAAATACTTAAATATGCCTGCCTACAGGGGTTTCCGCACCTGCGGTCCCGCACCGGCGAGAAAAGAATCACACATGCGAAAAATGGTGAGGAGGCTAGGGATCGCACCTGCGGAGGGGTTTCCGCACTAGCGGACCCGCTCCTGCAGAAATTGTTCCGCACCTGCGAAGGTAGGGGGACCCTTGGGTTTTCGCACCTGTGAGGCAGGGACCGCAGGAGCGGTCCCGCACCTGCGGCTGGGCAACCGCACCTGCGGTCACACCAGCAACAGTTGTACCAGCAGTTGTTTTAACTTGTTTTTGGCCTCGTGTTATGTTCGGGAGGCACCTGGGCCCACCCGAGCCCCCGTCCCAATATACCAACAAGTCCCAAACCATAAAACAGACTCGCTCGAGCCTACGGAATACTCAAAATATCGCTAAAACTCAAAATGACATCCCAAAACCCCTGAATTCATAACTTAGGACTTTCAAATTCTAGATTTCTATAACAATATGACGAACTGACCTAAACAACTCGTAATGACTTCAAATTTTGCGGAGAAGTCATATATATAACATTTCGGACCTGCTCCAACTTCCAGAATCGCATTCCGACCTCGCTATCAAAACTTCCACTTCTGGCCGGATTTGCCAAAAACCTTCAAATTTCTATCTTTAGCCAAATGACTTCAAATTGACCTCCGGACATCCGAATTCACTTCCGATCGCGCTCCCAACTCCAGAATCACCATACGGGACTATTCCCAGACTCTGAATCCCAAACGGAGATCAACCTCACTGATCTGCACTTCAAGCCCAAATTCATGAAAGCCTTCTAAAATGCTAACCTCCACAATATACGCCGGAATGCTCCCGGGGTTATCCAAAACCCGATCCGGACACACATCTAAATCTGAAATCATCATACGAACCTTTCGGAACCTTCAAATCCTGATTCGGAGATTGTTTACTCAAAATTCCAATCTTAGTTGATTTCACCAATTCAAGGCTTCTGTAATGAGAATTTTCTTTCCAAACCAACTCTAAACTTTCTGAAATTCAATTCTGAGAACGCCCACGGGTCATAATACCTAAAACGAAGCTGCTCACAGCCTCAAACCGCTGAACGACGCGCTAGATCACGAAATGACCGATCGGGTCGTTACATTCTCCCCTACTTAAACCGACGTTCGTCCTCGAACGTGCTAAGAACTTCTCTGGAGCTTCCTGAAACCACTGTTTAACATCTCGAGCACCTGCCCATGCTGCCACAACCCAGTTGAACACATAAGCTTGATAGAATCTGAAGATTTCGTCTTTATCCATATAATGAGCTCAAAATTCATTCAAACACCTGAAATTTCTCTAGCCAAGCCTAGTTTCAATATATATATATCAGCACTGCACCAACTAGAACATGATATACCCGATCATAACTGCATACTCTTGCCGAATCGGCACCATGCACCGCACAACTCATCATCTAACCACAATGACGCTCCCTGAACCTTAATAGCCAAAATTCCACGAATCTGATGCTCCCCATGCACCTCATAACAAATATACATACACCCTGTTATAATGCTGATGATACCACCACAATGGAGGAAATGTGCAGAAATTCATACTCAACTACAGAGTTAACAAGTCCTTGAATACTCCATCTTGACTAGAATCATCACTTTAGTATGAACCTGAATAATGGTATTCGTTCTTTAATATACACTTCACATAACCTCATCGCACTGGTCCCTGATAAAAAAATCTCATCTCGCCCAGTATGAACTGCTCAGAGAACAAACCACCCCAACATGACCAACAGCCTCACATGATACCACATCGCGCCAATAAGCCATAACTCTAACATGATAATAAGAAACGACTCATGACGGAACTATTCAGCTCTCGCAATTAATATGAGTTCTTACCAGAAAATAGGAATTAAAACAAAAGAAAATAAATATAGGAACTTTACTCATCATCACACTGTTGCAGCGTGCAACCCAATCGAATTAGCATACCCGTGGTGGCATGCCACCCGGTCCCAAATAACATACCTGTGGCGGCGTGCCATCCTATCCCAAAGAACATCACCGTGGCGGCATGCCACCCGATCTAAATAACATAAAACTCACATAAGGAAATATATACAGAGCTGATTCGCTTACTATTACAAATTACTGAGTATTGATCACAAGCACGGTAAGTGCATAATACCATCCTGGGGAGACTGATAGAGCTGTATGCAAAAAAACTCAAGCACAACTGAGGTGATATATATATATATATATATATACACTCTGGATCTCAAGAGCTATCCTGCTCACATAACATCCCCACTGCGCGGGACCTCAACACATAAGAAATTATCAAGTCGTTTCACAACTCGCGCGGCATAATCACAATAACACATGAATTCGACAAAGACGGAACAACACCCGCTGTTCTAATATCTTTCCATGAAAAGCGCTCTATTGAAAGGAACATGCGTGGCTCATACGGAGCCCATAATCAAATTTAAATCCATCCACAAACATCGCGCTACCTTTCTCGCACCAACTACGATAATATCTTTTGCCTGGGTCCATATTAACCCACCTTCTCTCATAATACACGAGAACAACCATCATCACCGGGACTAACACCCCATAATCCATAATCAACTAAACCGAACGCCCTCCAGGCATAAATTCTGGATTAAGCAATATTGCACTTCTTTATACTCGGTCCAAATCTGAATTCCATCAAGTGACTACATGTCACACTTTATACAATCTTTTCGCGGTCATGCTTCCATGACCTTCCACACAGGGCAACAAGTCTGCCCATCCATAACACCGACCACACTAAGGCTGCAAGACACATCAAGAACCCATGAACAGGGTACAAAGCTTTTTTTTCACCGAATATCAAATCTCAGGTGACACTAAAGATAACACTAGCTTACACTGAACTTTCAAGTCACTTGGCCTTGATCTTCCCAGCTCATGAAATCCTTATAAACATCGGACCTGAATCTCGATTCCAGTTATATACTGCTTCCCGCACTTAACATAACAACATGAGGTAGCATAAGAATTCCATCATAACTTTCGAACCACCAATAGGATGAAAAGTTCTTCATATAGAAACTTTTTACTTGACTCGATTCAAGAGTACAATCTCAACACACGAGTGAATTCCCATATTTACCCAGATCACGCAAATCTTAAGTGGTAGTCTATACCACCATAACCCTTCCGGGATCCGCCTATACCTGACAGGCCATAGCACTCAAGTGCTCTCACATAAAATTTGTTACAACGGTCGACAATCCCCGCACACACCGGCACAAACCACATGCCTAACTAAATATCCATCAAAGGAACCAATCACTGCCGCAAATGTGCCATTTCAATCGTGGCTAATAAATCTATCTTCTTTTAATCATCTTAAATTGCCTCAGGAATAATAACAACTTCCTTCAACCCATAGCAAACTCAACCCTCACTCATCCCGAGTGACCTTGATTCACGAGACTACGCTGCCCAAATCCCGCAACCCGTCTCATACCCTTTTGATAATTCTTTTCTTCAATCCAGAGTTTATTTCTCTCTCTCATCCAATATTATCTTTTGTACTGAAACATATCATAAAACATTCCAACCTTCCTCATCTCTCTCAGAGATTACTCTACAAAAGCTCGATTCTCGATCATATTGCTTCCTGAAATCCTTAACCGCCTCATTCTTTAACTTTTGAACTCATTAGGACCGCTATTGAGAGTCACCCATTCTGACTGGCCCCGAATACAATCAACCCCCAAGGCTCTCCTAGCACAAGAACACCTTTTTCAATGAATTACAGGACTGAGTCACTATCCTTACAACTCGCCCATGCCTTAAGCAAAATGTGAATCTTCCAAAGCCTAACCCTGGCCTGACAGGACCAAATTTTGCACAAATCCATCAAATCCTACACACAATTACCATTTTACTCCTCTTTCCTTAGCTGAAATAACTTGCCTACACACCGACAATTCGTAATCCTATGGGAAGACAACCCTACAGCCCTACTGCAGATGGTGGGACTCCCCACTTAGCCAGAAGCCACTCCTAGCACCACTTTAAACCCTGCTGAGATCCTTCCTCCTTTGATAACAAGATCTTGCTAAGCCAAACCATCCCAATCTTCCAAATTCTCTTGCTAGCACTCCTAAATACTCGAATTCCCTGGCATCATTCACACATTCTATCTCCTACCAACTAGCCACTAGGACCCCTCACAGAACCTGCCAACCCCGCCATTGCTAACCTATCTCCAGAAGACAACCCACCTGTAGAAATCACCTGCTGACACCTCCCAGCGACGCTGAAATGCACGCTCTCTGCGAACTCAATACCCCATCCTATGCGCTGCTTCGTTCTAGGATCATTCCTTGCCAACCGCGTTCCTCAACACTTCCTCTCCATACTCTGACCCCACGTAACCAAAGAAACCATAGCACCGACACACCTAACACATTCCATTCGATCAATGACAACGACTACACGTCACAGGTGCATACCCCATCTCGCTTGAAGACACCAAGTCTTACTACTTTATCAATCCCACCCGAGCCATTCATACTTCAAATGCCTTCCCTCTGCCGGAACAAAAGCACTGAAATCTCGAAATCATACTCTGAGAAGATCTCCCTTCAAACCATTCATCTTCCCCAACATACAGGAAAATGTTCTATCATCATATGGACACCGCGCAACAATCAATTGCAACCATCATCACTACCCGAGCACGACCTTAAGGCTCCCAGAAACACAGCTACTGAGCTGAGACAACATATTACCCTTTCACAGGGCCATAACAACAACCACGACCATTTATACATGGAAGCATATCGAATTACATCTGTAGCATCATTTCCATTCCTCAAGTTCCTGATCCATAGCAAGCGCTTCACGACGCGTAAGATTGAGTAGGAATGAACATAGGCATAAGCCTCAAAGGAGTCAACACGCACGAAGAAGAATCAAGAAGGGAAGTACTCCTAACAGCCCTGTAGCCTCTTGAAGATAAGTACAGACGTCTCTGTACCGATCCGTAAAACTCTACTAGACTTGCTCATGACTCGTGAGACCTATGGGAACCTAGAGCTCTGATACCACGTTGTCACGACCCAAAACTTATGGGTTGTGATGGCACCGGACACTACTGTCAGGCAAGCCAACCCCTTAATCAATTGAAATACCTTCCTGCTTAACATTTTCGAAATCATGTCCTTCTTACACTTCATAACCAAATAATTTGAATTTTTGTAAATCAAATACGGTAGGGTTTCAACTTACCATAACAAGAGAAACACCAACATATCCCCAGAACCCGTTGACACAAGTACATGAGAAATTTCTAAGAATTTATACAATTATACAACTCTTGCCCGAGAAATAAATGGGACAAAGGCAATAGAGGTACAATGTAAAGCTATAGAAAGACGGGACTCTGTCAGCTGCGGAACGCCTCCAGATGAATACAGCCCGGGTAAGTCTCCAGATCAATCACTGTACTATGAATGCACCTGTGCAACAAAATGCACAGAAAGTGTAGCATGAGTACATTTACATATATGTACCTAGTGAGTATCCCACCCAATCTCGAAGAAGTAGTGACGAGAGGTCGACTCGATACTCACTAAGGTCCAGTAATAGCAATATGACAGAATATGATGAAAGCAGAAGATAGTTAAGCAGCGAATTACACATATAAAGCACTGAAGTCTGAGTAATTTCTGAAAATACGTTAATACCCACTCCCATTCCCTTTTCCCTCAAATATCAAAGTAAATGAAGGTTTCCACTTTCTTTTCCTCAGATGTCCGACAAATCCATATCTTTAAAATAGTACCAAATGATTTTACGTACATAGGAGTAAGGAAATAAACAACATGTGCATATCAAATAAGGTGATCCAGGTGATAACTGTAAATGAACACCAATGTATCTTATCCTCCTCTTAAAAAATACCTGACTATCCCATTATAAGTGACTCAGAACTCAAGTGATCATATACATACTAGGACAAGACAACCGGCCGGAGTCATAAGGGTGGTCATAAGGGCTGAGGTCATAAGCTAACCCATGATCGCGAATCATACCCGCGACTCGCGTGCTGAATCGATATAATAAGCTAACCCACGATCGCGCATCGTACCTGCGACTTGTGTGCTGACTCGATAATAATAATCTAACCCATGGCCGCGCATCATACCTGCAACTCGTGTGCTGACTCGATAATAATAAGCTGACCCACAGCCGCACATCATACCTGTGACTCGTGTGAATCGATAACAAGTGCATATATATATATATATATAAGTACATATGTGTACCAACTCAACAGTGAACTCAACAGGACAGTGCCAATACCACGAATAATTGATTAGGATTTAAATCATAATGAATTATGTTTCCATATCATTTCAACAGTACTATACAATTCATAACACAAACAAAGTACAAGTAGGGCACATAGAGGCATGCTTGTGAATACTAAGGCTACCCGACATAGCAATATAGTCGCCTCGTACGGACTGTCGTCATTCGGTATGTACGTGGCCCCCACCACATGAATACACAACAATAAGGAACCTATGTGGACATTTCCCCCTTACAAGATTGGAAAGGAGACTAACCTCGTGACGAAACCACCCATCGGATCAAGGATGTGCCCGAATCTCCGAAATCTACCCTCGACGGCTCGCAACTAGCCAAATATAGTATAATTAAATCAACTCATGATCAAGGAAGAAGAATTAACCTATTAACCCCGAAATACGCCATTCTTGAAGAATTACCCAATTTCAACCCCGAGCCCGCATGCTCGAATATCGAGAATTATCGAAGGGCTCGCTCACTCGTAGCCTAAGGATCAAGATTACGTAACTTTTATTGGAATGCATGGCAATCATTGAGTGATTTATCAAATTCTTAAGAACCCTAACTTTTACTATCCAATTCCTTGATTTTTTGATGTTTTAGTAATTAATTCTAGTTGAATTCCATGTAAAGGTTGGGAAAATAGAGAGGAATTACTCACCTTAGCACTATATAGGTCGTGGAGGGTGCTGCTCAAGCTTGAAGTCTCTCTAATGGAGTTTTGGATGAGAAGGAATGAAGAAAACCCGTGTTTAAACACTTAAATATGCCTATCTACAGGGGTTTCCGCACCTGTGACCGCACCTGCAGTCCCGCACCGACGAGAAAAGAATCGCACGTGCGGAAAATGGCGAGGGGGCTGGGGATCGCACCTGCGGAGGGGGTTTCCGCACCAGCGGACCCGCTCCTGCGAAAATTGTTCTGCACCTGCGAAGGTAGGGAGACCCCTGGGTTTTCACACCTGCAAGGGTGGGACCGCATGAGCGGTCCCCCACCTGCGGCTGGGCAACCACACCTGCGGTCACACCAGCAACATCTGCACCAACAGTTGTTTTAACTGGTTTTTGGTCTCGTGTGACGTTCAAGAGGCACCTGGGCCCACCCGAGCCCCCGTCCCAATATACCAACAAGTCCCAAACCATAAAATGAACTTTCTCGAGTCTACAGAATACTCAAAACATCGCTAAAACTCAAAATCACATCCCAAAACCCCTGAATTCATAACTTAGGAATTCCAAATTCTAGATTTCTATAAAGATATGACGAACCGACCTAAACAACTCGGAATGACTTCAAATTTTGCGGACAAGTCATATTCAAAATTTTGGACTTGCTCCAACTTCTGGAATCGTATTCCGACCTCGATATCAAAACTTCCACTTCATGCCGGATTTCCCAAAAACCTTCAAATTTCTATCATTAGCCAAATGACTTCAAACTGACCTCCGGACATTCGAATTCACTTTCGATCGCGCTTCCAACTCTAGAATCACCATACGAGGCTATTCCCAGACTCGGAATCCCAAACAGACATAAACCTCACTGATATGCACTTCAAGCCCAATTTCGTGAAAGCCTTCTAAAATGCTAACTTCCACAATATATGTCGGAACACTGCCGGGTTATCTAAAATCCGATCCGGACACACCCAAATAATCATCATATGAACCTGCCGGAACCTTCAAATCCTGATTCGGAGATCGTTTACTCAAAATTCCAATCTTAGTTGATTTCACCAACTCAAGGCTTCTGTAATGAGAATTATCTTTCCAAACCAACTCTAAACTTTCTGAAATTCAATTTCGACCACGCCCACGGGTCATAATACCTGAAACAAAGTAGCTCACGGCCTCAAACTACTGAACAACGTTCTAGATCACGAAATGACAGGTCGGGTCGTTACATAGAATGTGTGAATGATGCTAGAGAATTTGAGTATTTAGGAAGTGCTAGTAAGAGAATTTGGAAGAATTGGACGGATTGGTTGAGCAAGATCGTGTTATTAAAGGAGAAAGGATCTTAGCAGGGTTTAGAATGGTGCAAGGAGTAGCTTTGGGCTAAGTGGGGGAGTCCCATCATCTGCTTTTGGGTTGAAGGATTGTGTTATCATAGGGTTGCGGATTGTCGGCGTGATGGAAAGTTATTACAGCTAAGGGAAAGGAGTAAAATGGTGATGTGCGTGGGATTTGATGAATGTGTGCAAAAATTGGCCCTGTCGGGCCAGGGTTAGGCTTTGGAAGATTTAGAAATTTGCTTAAGGCATAGGTGAGTTGTCAGGGTAGTGACTTAGTCACGTGTTTCATTGAAAAAGGGTGTTCATGTGCTAGGAGAGACTTGGAGTTGATTGTATTCTGGACTAGTCAGAGTGGGTGACTCTCAATAGCGGTACTAGTGAATTCAAAAGTTAAGAATGCGGCATTTAAGGGTTTCAGGCAACAGTATGATCGAGAATCGAGCTTTTGCAGAGTAATTTCTGAGAAAAAGGAGGATGGTTAGAATGTTCTATGATATGTTTCAGCATGTAGGACAGTATTGGAGGAGTGAGATAAATAGACTCCGGGTTGTAGAAAGATTATCAGAAGGGTATGAGACGGGTTGCGGGATTTAGGCAGCATAGTCTCGTGAATCAAAGCCACTCGGGATGAGTGAGGGTTGAGTTTTCTATAAGTTGAAGGAAGTTGCTATTATTCCTGAGGCAATTGAAGATGATTAAAAGCAAATAAATTGATTAGCATGGTTGAAATGGCACATTTACGGCAGTGATCGGTTCCTTTGATGTGATTAAGTTATGCAGGTGTTTTGTGCCGGTGTGTGCGAGGCTTGTCGGTCGTCATAACAGATTTCATGTGGGAGCATTTGAGTGTTATGGCCTGTCAGGTGTAGGCGGATCGCGGAAGGGTTATGGTGGTATAGACTACTACTTAAGGATTTGTATGTTGGGTGATTGTGGGAATTCACTCGTGTGTTGAGATGGTACTCTTGAATTGAGTTGAGTAAACAGTTTCTATATGATGAAGTGTTCACCCTATTGGTGGTTCAGAAGTAATGATGAAATTCTTGCGCTACCTCATACTGGCATGTTAGGTGCGGGAAGCAGTACATAATTGGGATTAAGAATCAAATTGTGGTTCGGTGTTATAAGGATGTCATGAGCTCGGAAGAGCAAGAAAAAGAGATTCGAGAGTTCAGAGTAAGCTGGTGTTATCTTCAGTGTCACCTGAGATTGATATTCGGTGGAAGAGGCTTTGTACCCTAGTTATGGTTTCTTGATTTGTCTTACAACGTAGTATGACCAGTGGTGGATGGGCAGACTTGTTGCCTTGTGTGGAAGGTCGTGGAAGCATGACCGCGAAAAGATTGTATAAAGTATGACATGTAGTCACTTGATGGATTGAAGATTTGGACTGAGTTTAAAGAAGTGCAATATTGCTTAATTGAGAGTTTATGCCTAGAAGGCGTTCAGTCCATTTGGTTTTGGATTGTGGGGTGTTTGGCCCGGCTATGATGGTTGTTCTTGCGTATTTTAAGAGAAAGTGGGTTAATATGGACCCAGGTAAAAGCTATTAGCTTAGTTGATGCGAGCAAGATAGACTCGATGCTTGTGGATGGATTTAAAAATGATTATGGGCTCCGTATGAGCCAGGCATGTTCATTTTAGTAGAGCGCTTTTTCATCGAAAGGTATTAGAACAACAGATGTTGCTCCGTCTTCGTCAAATTCATGTGTTATTATGATTGTTCCGTGTGAGTTGTGAAACGGCTTGATAATTTCCTATGTGTTGAGGTCCCGCATAGTGGGGATGTTTTGTGAGCATGATAGCTCTTATATATATATATATATATATATATATCGCACCTCAGTTTTGCTTGAGTTTTAGCATGCGGCTTTATCAGTCTCCCCAGGATGGCATTATGCACTTAGCATGCTTGTGATCGATATTCAGTAATTTGTAATAGTGAGCAAACCAGCTCCATATATATATCTTCTTATGTAAATTTTATGTATGGATCAGGTGGCACACCGCCATGAGTATGCTATTTGGATTGGGTTGCACGCCGCAACAGTGTGATGATGAGTAAGGTTCCTATATTTATTTTCTTGTGTTTTACTTCCTATTTTCTGATAAGAATTCATATTAGTTGTGTGAGTTGAATCGTTCCTTCTTGAGTCATTTCTTATTATCATTTTCGAGTTATGGTCTATTGGCGTGATGTGTTATCATGTGAAGCTATTGGTCATGTTTGGGGTGATTTGTTGTCTGAGCAGTTCATACTGGGTGAGATGAGATTTCGGATCAAGGATCAGTGCGATAAGGTTATGGGAAGTGTATATTAAAGAACAAATACCATTATTTAGGTTCATAATGAAGTGATGATTCTAGTCAAGATGAGGTATTCAAGGATTTGTTAACTCTGTAATTGGGTATGAATTTCTGCACATTTCCTCCGTTGTGGTGGTATCGTCAGCATTATAGCAGGGTGTATGCATATTTGTTATGAGGTGCATCGGGAGCACCAGATTCGTGAAAATTTGGCTATTAAGATTTAGGGAGTGCCATTGTGGTCAGATGATGAGTTATGCGGTGCATGGTGCTGGTTCAGCAAAGGCATGTAGTCATGTTCTGGTATGTCATGTGGTAGTTGATGCATTGTTTATATATTGGAACTAGGCCTGGCAGAGAAATTTCAGGTGTTTGAATGAATTCTGAGCTTATATATGGATAAATGAAGAAATCTTCAGATTTGATCAAGCTAATGTACTCAACTGGGTTGTGGTAGCGGGCAGGTGATCGAAATGTTAAAAAGTGATTTTAGATAACTCTAGAGCAGTTCTTGGCACGTTCGAAGACGAACGTCGGTTTAAGTGGGGGAGAATGTAACGACCCGACCGGTTGTTTTGAGCTCTAGCTCGTTCAGCGGTTTGAAGTTGTGAGCAACTCCATTTAAGGTATTATGACCCGTGGGCGTGGTCGAAATTGAATTTCGGGAAGTTTAGAGTTGATTTGGAAAGAAAATTCACATTTCAGAAGCCTTAAGTTGGAAGAATCAACTAAGATTGGAATTTTGAGTAAACGACCTCCGAATCAGGATTTGAAGGTTCCTGCAGGTTCGTATGATGATTTCAGACTTGGGCGTATGTCCAGATCGGGTTTTGGATAACCTGGGAGCATTTCAGCGTATATTGTGGAAGTCAACATTTTTTAAGAAATTTCCTAAGTTTGGCTTGAAACGCATTTCAGTGATGTTGATGTCCGTTTGGGATTCTGAGTCTGGGAATAGCTTCGTATGGTGATTCTGGAGTTGGGAGCGCGATCGGAAGTGAATTTGGATGTCCGTAGGTCATTTTGAAGTCATTTGGCTAAAGATAGAAATTTGAAGGTTTTTGAGAAATCCGACAGGAAGTGGAAGTTTTGATATCGAGGTCGGAAGCAAGCCCGTAATGTTGAATATGACTTATGCGCAAAATTTGAGGTCAATCGGACGTGATTTGATAGGTGTCGGCATCGGATGCAGGAGTTGGAAATTTCTAAGTTCATAAAGTTGGGATTTGGGTGCGATTTGTGGTTTCGATGTTGTTTGATGTGATTTGAAGCCTCGAGCAGGTCCCCATTATGTTTTGGAACATGTTGGTATAATTGGACAGGGTCCCGGGGTCTCGGGTGGATTCCGGGTTGTTAACGGATCAAGTTTGGGAGGTTGAAGAAGGTTGAGGTTGCTGTCATCTGGTGTGACCGCACCTGCGAGGATTTGGCGGCAGGTGCGGCTTTGGCGCCGCAGGTGCGAGAGTGATCAGGCTTGGCTAGGATCGCAGGTGTGATGGAATTTCCGCACCTGCGTAGGCGCAGATGCGGGCAATAGGTCGCAAGTGCGGATCCGGATGGAGGAGAAGGAAGCCGCAAGTGCGGGATCTTGGGCGCACCTGCGGAAGCGTAGCTGCGAGGGCTGGACCGTAGGTGCGAAAATGGCCTGGGCAGAATGTTTTAAAACAAGGATTCTTGGTTCATTTTCATCATTTCTTCTTTGGCTTAGGCGATCTTGGGAGGCTTTAAAGAGAGGATTCCTTCATGCAATGTCAAGGTAAGTAACTCCTTCATGCCTTTAAGTTAAACACAAGATTATATGCATGGATTAGGCATGGAAATTGGTAGGAATTTGGGAAATATTGAAGAAACCTAGAAAATGGAAATTGGATTGTTAGCCACGAATTGAGCATGAATATTTGAGTAAATTGTATATTTGAGTTATTAAGGCTATGGGTAGAATATATCTTCGAGAAATTTTGGATTCCGGGCACGTGGGCCCGAGGGTATTTTGGTCACTTCACTAAGCGGGGTTGGGAAATTATATAATTTGGAATTGTTGCAAATATTAGAGTATATTTTTATTGGGTTGTCGTTGTTTGGGTAGTTTTGGGGCGTTGTGCGTCCGTTTGGAGTCATCGAAAGGGCTTGGAGGCCGGTTATGGAATTTCGGAGCGAGGTAAGTCTCCTTTTTAACTTTGTGAGGGGGAATTGTCCCCCTAGGTGAATTAATTAACTCTATGCTATTATCTTCGGGGGCTACGTACGCACGAGGTGACGAGAGTCCGTGCGTAGCTACTATTATTCCACGTCCGGGTAGTCTAGGACCCACTAGCATGCCTTACATGTTGTACCTGTAATCCTGCCTAAACTGCTAATATAATCGAAATCGTAATTGAATATCTAAAGAAGAATAGAGTTCATTTCCTTAATCATTTAGAAAGAGAATTGATTCCTCTGTGGATAATTGTATATCTGGTAGGGTTGTATTATGGAGTATCATTAAACTTGGCAAATGAATTTCAAAACAAAGATTTAAAAGCTATATTTCATGTTCCTTTAAGAGNAATTGATTCCTCTGTGGATAATTGTATACCTGGTAGGGTTGTAATATGGAAGATCATTAAACATGGCAAATGAGTTTCAAAAAAAAGATTTAAAAGCTATATTTCATGTTCCCATAAGATGAATTTCACCACTTTCCTGAGAAAAACTGCTTTCTTGATAAAAATATGGATTTATTATGTGGATATGTGTACATATGAGCACCTGAGTCACATGTATGATTCGCGAGCAGGCTAGCCTTATTATTTGTATGTATAGCCGCATCGCATGATCGATTCGCGAGCGGGGCAGATAGATGCATCTATGGTTGGAGCTGTTCGACCCTTCGACATTGCACAATTTATTATTATTGGTTCGTGCCGTTGACCCTCGGCATTGCTTGCGCATGATATTTACTGCGTAATTGCTATGATTTTTGCCTGATTACTGGCCTGAAATATAAAGTTGTCAATTGAAATGACAGAGATTTAAAGTTATTAAAAAGATTTTTGAAGAAGTTGTTCCTTACCGTCGATTAATTGTTATTTGATTAAATCACCCATGTTGATTAATTGTTATTAATATGACAAAGATATAAAGTGTTAAACGTGAACGGAGTTGAAAATATTTGTTCCTGATTTTAATAAATTGCCTATGATAATCATGCTTAGTGTCACACTTAAATATTCTAAATTGACCTTTAGTAAGTGTCTAATTTGACCTCTCGATTTCGGAGACTTAGGCGAGCTGCATCATCCAGAGGCGATCCGTAGCTGGCAGAGTCTCCCTCGTACTGTATTTATTTTCATTTTAAATTTCCTTGTCCAATTTGTATTTCAGACAGGCTTTGTAATGATTGTATAAATTCTTAGAAATTGTTCATGTACTTGTGACACCGGATTCTGGGATGTGTTGGGATATATTTGCTAAAGTGTAGTATTCAAACCATTGTTTTTAATTAACATATTTTTATTTGGTTAATATGTAATAAAGTGAAAGAAAATATTTTCATAAATGTTAAAACCAGAAAGTTATTTCAATTAATTAATGATTTGGCTTGTCTGACATTGATGCCCGGTGCCATCACGACCTTGTGGATTTTGGGTCGTGACATAAATGGATTTCAGCATCCAACACCTATGTCATATAGTTCTTGCCCGAAATTACAAGGGCAACAAACTTTTTTTCATAATGTCAGTCATAATTAAAAAGAGGAGAAACGTTATACCTTAATATTCTCAAAGAGCTTCTTGAGACGGTAGAGTCTCGTGCTGATAATGTGTTATGAAACAATAAAAGAACAAGAACAATATTGCAGAGAAATAGAGAGAGAAAATTCTTATTGAATTTTGGGATGATTTACAATGGAGTAAGAACCCTCTATTAATAGGAGAAAAATGACTTAGCCATAAAGCAAAACTCTTTGAAAGATAGACATTCACTCTAAATAGAATTCTATTTATAACACGTTAGGATTTTTAAGGCATTACAATGCAGTTTGTGTTTTAATTTTTACATATCAATGTGGAGATTGTATAAATAGACAACGGTATCGTTCAAATCAGAAAGGAATGATAAAACTTATTCAATCTAAAAAATAGTTTTCTCTTGCATTTTTCTAAGTCAGATGAGCCAGTAAAATAGTGGGAGATAAGAATATAGAGTTTGAGTAAACTTTTTAGAAGAATTTTTAAAAATCATTCTTTTTTAATGGCTATTAAATTTCTATAGCTATTATATACATAATTACTTCCTATAGCTACTATTCAGTTGGTACAGTAGTGTATTCGCGTTGCTGCATTTATGAATAGAGCAGCAAAAAGAGCCTAAAAATCAGGGTAGTCTAGCTTTACGCGTATGTATTCATATGTATTCGTGCCATGTATTCATGAATACAACATCAAAAAGCGCCTAAAATCAGGGTAGTCCAGCAGTATGCGCATGTATTCACATGTATTTGCATGAATACAGCAGTAAAAAATGCCTAAAATCAGGGCAGTCCAGCTCTACGCACATGTTTTCACATGTATTCGCACCATGTATTCATGAATACAACAGCAAAAATGCCTAAAATCAGGGTAGTCCAGTTGTACGCGCATGTATTGACATGTATTCACGCTGCTGTATTCATGAATATAGCAGTAAAAAGTACCTAAAATTAAGACAGTCCAGCTATATGCGCATGGATTCACATGTATTCGCGCCATGTATTCACAAATACAGTAACGACAATCACCTTAAAAATAGGTATTTTCAGCTGTCTAAGCGACAGGAAAAACATAAATAACATATTTCATGCCCCAATGGTGGTATATACCATAAATACTTATTTTGCTATAAAATATAAAAGGTAATTATAGAAAATAATATTTTAAAATAATTTTAATTTACAATAAATAGGATGTATACCTTTACTGTAGAAGTAAAATTTCCAACTTTTTATCGGAATAGAAGACAACACGTTGTCCAAAAAATAGAAGACAGCGAGACATCACCTTGATAGGAGTAATTTCGCCAATAATTACTCAACTTATATTTTATTGCATCAAAGTTATTAAACTATTCATTATAGTGAAAAATCACTCAACTGTGCTTAAATATCTGCAGAAAGTCACTAATGTTAAGAAACTAAGCTCAAGTAATAATATGAAACAAGAAAATAGACAAGAAATGTAGAGAGGAAGAGAGAACTATCTTATTTCTTCTATGTATTCAAGTGTGTACAGTATTACTTCATTCTCTATTTATAGTATTACATAGATGTATACAAAAGAATGTTCTAAACATGACATTAAACATTTGAAATCATGGAAGAAGATCATGGAGGAGGTTATGGAGGTGTGGGAGTTACAATCATAATGGTAAGAAGTAGTGGGAGGTTAATGGAGAAGAGTAGTGGAAGTAACTTCTTTAGGAGTTGTAGACATCCACTAAAATATTTCATAACACTCCCTCTTGGATGTCTATAGATAATGTGCCTTGTTAAAAACTTACTAGGAAAAAACCCGGGAAAAGGCCCTAGGGAAGGAAAAAGAGTACACATATCATGTAATACGCGTTGTCTATTGCCTCGTTAAAAACCTTGTTAGGAAAACCCATTGGGACAAAAACTGTGCGAAGGGATAAAAAGTGCAGCGCGTGCTATACTCTCCCTGACAAAAATATCACTTGATATCTTAAAGACGATGAATTCCAATCATGTATAAAAACTTCTCAATTGCTGAGGTTGGCAATGCCTTGTGAAGAAGTTTTCCAAATTATCAGTTGAACAAATTTGTTGAACATCAATCATGTCTGAAATAGAACTTTGGTGAAATATGTTTTATTTTGTCTCCTTCGATAGTCCTTCTTTCAATTGAGCTATGCATGTAGTATCATATTCAATGTAATTGAAATCTTGTTGAATATCATAATTTGGAAGTACCCTCTTAGCCAAATAGATTATCTGAACAACGAACCATGCCTTGCATTTGTGTAACCAACATAACCTTGATAGTATTTGTTAGAATAAACAAATCTATATCAAGTTCTTCTTTTGCAATATAATCCTAATAGTATTCCAGTATCTTTATATAGGAATTAAACTATATCTCGCTGGCATATTGTTATACTCGTGGTTATAGCAAGATACATAGTGCACCAATTACAATTGACACAAAAATAAATCATGTACGCCATGATTGCTCTAATCCACATAAGGATTTGCCGAAACTTTATTTAATGAATTTCTTGGGAACCTTAATATGCTTTAGAACAGTTTAAATCCTTCAATAATTTTTATATATGCATATCAAATTTATCAGGTATTGACAGACTAAAATCTGAAAGCAATTGTATCCACCACAAGGGAACATGTTTCCATATAATCAATGCTAGGACATTTACGTAACATCTCGTGCCACCCTAGTGGCTTTATACTTTCAGGTGTTGGGACTATCAGTCCAAAGCTTCACGTTTTCTAAGTGAAGTCAATCTTGATCGCGTATCTTTCATTGACGAATTATTTATCTGTCCAAATTCCATGACATATTTGATCTCAAGATCCTCATCAATATTAATAATATTGAGTGCTATATTATATCAACAATATCATCGATGATCATTTGCATCAGTTCCATCATCACACAATAAAGACATAACTTATCGAGATCTCATTATTTTCAGGTACCTGAGCCTCTTCCGTGAGGTCTTATAGAGTGTTATGTCGTGGTGATCTTCAAAAGCACTTGCCTCCTTATTATGACCATCTTGATCATTTTCTCCACTCCTTATGCAAGGAGTTTTATCTTTGAAACCGATTTGTCTATTACGCTTCATGCATGCCATAAAATCTGTCCATCATGGATGTTATTCTATTTGGAACATTAGCAGCTGAAATATGACATTTAGTTGGGTCAGCAAATACCTCTGGAAATATTTTGCAAATTAGTTATCACTTGAACTTCAAGTTCATATTTTCTTGTACGAGAATCTAGATGTATTCATGATAATTCATTCCACGTATCGCTTTTTCAACTATCAATTTTCTCCCCCTAATGCTGGGATCACTAACACATATCCCCAACTTTCTTTGGGGCCCATCGTGCGCATTGTGGTGGAGACATTAAATCATATATTACATCCATATTTCTAGATTGATTTGTTAGGTTCCTGACCCTGAACCGATTGTGATAGGGAGAATTTATCATAACTTGGCTAGATGCGTACAAGTGCTGTTGTATATTAGATAATACATCTCATACCAATGGTTTAGCTATAATTGGAGGCATACAATTTCTGCTAAACCAAGTTGGAATTAAACCAGTATTATCAAGATAAATCATCATAATTTGCATTCTGGAACTATGCTCTAATAATTTGAGCAAGCAACCTTGCAAAATCCAAACTGCAAGTTGATAACAAATGCATATGTGACCATACAATAGATGTATCTATTAAAATCATATAATAGTAAAAGGTCCACATGGTAGGTGACTTGTCATGACCCAAATTCCCAACCTTAGGGATCGAGATGGCGCCTAACACCACACTTGCTAGGAAAGCCAACGTTAGAACTTATTTAATTCTTTTCCATTAAAATCTACTTAATCATAACAGAACAATTTAAAAATAAACTAAAACTATCATTTTCCAATGAATAACTTAATGAATAAAATAATAATCGATTAAGTAAATCGAGCAAAGAACTAACTATATAACAATAAGACTACCCAGGGCCTGTAGTCACAATTCACGAACCGCTAAGAATACTACAAATAATGGGCTGAAAGAATTATGTAGTTGTTTTGAATGTAATAAAACAATGTCTATAAAATTAGGAGAAGATTCCAGGAATCTGCGGACGCCAGCAGATCTACCTCGTGTCTCTGAATGATGATGTCAGCTACTAAAGTCTCCTAACTCTGGCCGGCACCTGGATCTGCACAAAGGAGTGCATAGTGTAGTATCAGTACAACTGACCCCATGTACTGAGTAAGTGTCGAGCCTAACCTCGACGAAGTAGTGACAAGGCTACAGCGGGACAATTATAACATAACCTGTGACAATATATATGGTAAAACAAGAAAGAAATTCTAACTAAACAAAAACAATAAACGGTAATAATAAATAAAATAAAATAACTCAACTGCCTTTTCCAGGTTTCAGCTATGACCAAATTCTCACATAAGTTTCAAATTTCCAAAATTTGTTTTAAAATAAAAGTATGTGCAAAGTATGAAAATTAGTGGAGTAAAATAGTAAGTTTTCTAATCTTTATTTTTGGAAAATCAGTAAAACATAAGTGTCCTCCCTTATCGCTCCTTGTTGCGGCGTGAAACCCGCTCCTACTTGCCCACCCTTATTGCTCCCCCTATATATATATATCACCCTTATTGCCCCTGTTGTGGCGTGTCCCCCGATCCCACGTGTCCACCCTTATTATTCCTTGTTACGGCGTGCAACCTGCTCCCACCAGACACATCATATCAGTTTATTTATGAAAACTTTCACAATTCAGGCCAATCCTTTCACAACATTTTTGTCTCAACAATTATAAACATAAAGCCGTACAACTCATAAACTTCATCAATTATCATTTCACAATAAAACCAACTGGTATGTATATAAATATCGTAACAATGTCATCTAGCTCAATCTTTATGTATCACAACAAAACCAATGGAACAACCAACACTTCCAAAATAATTGATACAATACTTAACAATAAGTTAATGAAACCAAATAGACATGTAAACATCAATGATCATAAAACAATTAAGCCAGGAAGAAAAAAATTGGAAAAGGGGAAGGGACCATGTTAAACAGATAATTTGGTGGTGCATAGATAGTCGTCACCTTACCTATACACCACACACATGCAATTTCACATAGCAATCAAGTTGGGGATTCCTATTCCCTCAAGTCAAGGTTAAATCAAGCACTTACCTCAATTTCACAAGCAAATCACTGCTCTAGCACAACTTTTCCTTTAGAATTTGCCTCTAACCCACTCGAATCTAATAACAATTGGTTCAATGTCATCAACTATTGCTTAAAGGAATTAACTTTAATGAAAAATTATGGGTTTTCTATGTTTTCTTATCAAATACAAAAAATGACCCCGGACCCTCTTGGTCTAAACTCGAGGTTCGGACCAAAACCCGTTTACCCATTCTCCCCCGAGACTGGATATGCAATTGGTTTTTGAATCCGAACTCAATTCGAGGTCTAATTCCCCAAATTTTGAAATTCCTAAGTTCTACCCAAAAACCCAATTTTTACCATGAAAACTTTAGATTTTTGGTTGAAATCTTGTTAAAAGTTGTTTAGGAATGAAAGGAATTAGTTAGAGATCACTTACCAATGGTTTGGAGAAGTTTGGATCTTTGGAAAATCGCCTATGGAGGTTTAGGGTTTGAGAGAATTGAAAAAGAAGTGAAAAACCCGTCTAAAATCTTATTTAACTGGTTGCGGATCTCGCATTTGCGAGCAGGGGTTTGCATTTGCGAACCCTTCAATTTTCGGCATTCATCGCAAATGCGATAAAAATGCCGCATTTGCGACAAGGGGGCATCTCGCATTTGCGACCAAGAATCTCGCATTTGCGAGATCTGGGCTGGCCCAGGATTTCGCAAATGCGAAGCCTGATCTCGCAAATGCGAGATCAGAGGTCTTCCAACACCAGATTTTGTTGTGATGAAATTTTCCTAAGTCTCGACACTCCGTAGCCTACCCAAAACTTATCCGAGCCCTCGGGACTCCAAACCAAATATGCACGCAAGTCTAAAAACATCATACGGACTTGCTCGTGCGATCAAATCATGAAAATAACATCTAAAACTATGAATTTAACCTCAAAACTCATCATTTTTCTCAAGAACACTTAACTTTCACTATTTCTCAACCGGACGTCCGAATCATGTCAAATAAATTCTGATTCTCACCAAATTTCACAGATAGTACTTAAATATTATAACAGATTTGTACTGGGCTCCGGAACCAAAATACGGGCCCGATACCTATGGTTTCAAACATTAATTCATTTCTTTATGTCTTTAATAATTCAACAAAACAATTTCTTTAAAAAATTGATTACTAAGGCTTGGGACCTCGAAATGCAATTCCGGGCATACGCCCAAGTCCCATATTTTACTTTGGACCTTCCGAAATTGTCAGAACACAGATCCGGGTCCGTTTACTCAAAATATTGACCCAAGTCAACTAAAACCAAACTTTAATTCTAAAAATTATTGTTTCTTATATTTTCACATAAAATCTTTCCGGTTTCACGCCCCGATTACTCACGTAAATTGATGTAATTAAAATTAGTCTTTTTATGACTAATAAGCCTAGAACGAAGTCTTAATTCATAAGATGACCCCTTGGGTCATCACACTGAAGTAACTCGATTGCAAACTGAAATGATACATGTGATAACAGCATCAGAGGACTCTGCCTCACTCCTAGCTGAGAATGTATGCAGTAGGGGCTGGGCTCCACCCTCAGCTATGTCTCTAGGAGGACCTCTATTAAGGGGAACTCCACCTCTAGCGGGCTGGCCTCCATCCCTAGCGGCCTGACCTCCACTTCTAACAATCTGGCCCCTACCTCTAGCTATCTGACCCCTACCCCTGGCTGGCTGGGCAGGTGGTGCTGGAGCTGGTGCTAGAACTATAGCACGAGAACCCTGATACTGAAGCTGATTACCCGAATATTTCGGACAAGCTCTCCGAACATGCCCATATTCACCACACTCAAAGCATCCCTCCTGATATGGAGACTGACCCTGACAAACCGGCTCACCTCGATAATAACTCTGCAGAGGAGGTGCTCTAATAGGAGCTGAAGGAGCACTATAAACTAGCTGAGCATAAGGAGGCGTATAAGAACCACGACAACCTGAAGTACCGCAGGAAACCTGGAGTGCTGAGTGAAATAGCGTGGAAGACTGGCCTCTACCAAATAAAATATTGCCTCCAGATGAGGCACCACTGAATCCACCGGAATGGCGAGGTCTCTTGTCTGACCACTGAACTCCCATCCCAAGAACTGACTCAACCTTCCTGGCCACATTAGCTGCATCCTGAAAAGAAATCTCGGTTCCTGTCTCCTTGGCCATCTGCAACCTGATGGGCTGAGCAAGGCCCTCGATGAACCGTCTGATCCTCTCTCTCTCTCTGTGGGCAACAAAAGAATTTCATGTCTAGCCAAATCCACAAAATGATTCTCATATTGGGTCACAGTCATGCTTCCCTGCTGAAATCGCTCAAACTGAGAAAGCTTCTCCAAAAAGAGATGCGAAAATTGATCCCAAGTCAAAGCAGGTGACCCAACTGGTCTAGTCAACAAATAATCCCTCCACCATTTCTTGGCGGAATCAGCCATCTAAAAAGCAGCGAAATCGACCACATAGTCTCCAAAATACCTGTATTACATAGAACCTCATGACAGCTATCCAGATATTCATGAGGATCCTCTGAAGTCTCACCACTAAAATGAATAGGAAATAGCTTAATGAACCTGTCCAATCTCCACAAAGCATCGGTGGACATAACTGCCCCTCTAACAGGTGGCACTGCAACAACTGGCTGAATTACTCCAACTGGATTAGCTGCTAGGGTCTAAACCTGAGGAATGGTCTGGTCAGGAGTGTGAGTAACATGAGTCTGAATCCCTCATCCAGCCTGAGATGTGGTCGCTACCATGGGGAGTGTGCCAGTCTGGGCTACACTCTCCATAATGCCCACTAACCGTACCAAAGCGTCCTGAAGCACTGGGGTGGCAATAAACCCCTCTAGGACTTGAGCTGGTCCCGCTGGAACGGTCTGAGCTGGAACCCCCTCATGAATCTCAACCTGGGGCTCTGCAGCCGGGGCTGCTGTCTGAGCAATGGGTTGCGTCTTGCCCCTGCCTCGGCCTCTGACATGCCCTCGACCCCTAGTAGGAGCTGATGCTGCATCTGGAAGACTGGATTGTTGGTCAGCGGAAGAGGATGCAAGGATTCTCGCCATCTGCGAGAGAATGGAAGAGTCCAAATCAGTATTTGAGATAACAAGTGTCACGACCTAAAATCCATAAGGTCATGACGGTGCCAGACACCACTGTCAGGCAAGCCAATCATTAAATGTTTAAGTTAAATTTTCTATTTTAGCATTTATAAAAATCATTACCTTTCACTTTAATACATAATAGCTAAATAAAATCCGTTAAGTAAATATGACAGTTAAATATTCCATTTTTTATAGAATACATCCCAAACACATCCCAGAACCCGGTGTCACAAGTGCATAAGCAAACTCTAAGAATTTCACAAATACTACAAAGCTTGTCCGAAATACAATTGGACAAGGAATTTAAAATGAAAATAAATACAATATGAGGGAGACTCTGTCAGCTGCGGGTCGCCTTCGGATGATGCAGCTCACCTAAGTCTCCAAACTAGCCACCTCGCTATGAAAGTACTTGTGCAATAAAAATGCACAGCAAGTGTAGCATGAGTACGAAAACAACGTGTACTCAGTAAGTATCCCGCCTAACCTCAGGAAGGTAGTGACGAGAGGTCGAATTAGACACTTACTATAAGTCGGTTAATTTTAATCAAGTGAGGTGCTAAGCATGAGTATCATAGACAATTAAATAATAATCAGGGATAAGAAACATTAGACTTATTCACGTTTACACATCAATTATTCTTCTTTTTAACTGGAAATTAAGAATTTCCTTAGGCCAATAAACATGTATAACTCACAGAAAATACGCAACAATTATCATGTGCAAACCAAGTGCCGAGGGTCGAATGGCGCGAACCAACAATAATAAACTGTGCACTGCCGAGGGTCGAACAGCTCGAATCATAGATGCATCTATTTTCCCCTCTCGCAAATCGATCATGTGACGCGTTCAACATAATAATAATAAGGCTAACATGTTCGCGAATCATACCTGCGACTCAGGTGCTCATATGTACACATATTCACATAATAAATCCACATTTTTATCAAGAAAGCAGTTACTCAGGAAAGTGGTAAAATTCTTCTTAAGGGAACATGAAAAAATAGCATTTAAATCTTTGTTTTGAAAATCATTCGCCAATTTTAATAATATTAATAATATAACCTTATCAGGAATCCAATTATCCACGGAGGAATCGATTCTCTTTCTAGGTGATTAAGAAAATGAACTCTAGTCTTCTTAGGAATTCAATTACCATTTTGATCATATTAGCGGTATAATATTACTGGGAAGATCACAAGTACAACAAGTAAGGCATGTTAGTGAAACCTAGATGTCACGCCCCAAAATCGAGGGACGAGACCGGCGCCCAACCGGATGATCCCGGTCAAGCAGACCTGGATTTCCTTTCCGACCCAACGCATCACCCTGTGTTTATAATATACATTATTCCACATGAATTAGCAATTTAGAGTTTAAGCATGAATCTACTACTTGAGCTCATATTATCCTTTATCATTTCCACATTTGATAATCACAAAACATACAATAATTCCAATTCGGACTGGGATTACTAGCAAACACATTTACCGCCCAAAATACATATATGTACAACCCACATCATGTCTACGGAGCCTCTAAGAGTACTAAGGGTTTACACAATACTTACTGGTCCCCGGATATACCTTAAAAGACATAACATATACAAAAAGATGATGTAGACTACACATGGCCCCGAGAGGAAGTGGGGCTCACCGGATCTGCTGAAGCTACAAAGGGGAAACACCACTATCTGCGGTCTGAGCTACCTGCTGTGGAACCACCTACATCCATATAAAAGATGTTGTGCCACCGGCAAAAGGGAAGTTAGTACCATTGAATAGTACTAGCATGTATGAAACAAGTTTATTCCAAGTAGAATCGCACAATACATAATTAGAAAGCAGTTAGGGTAACCACACAAGTACCACACAAGTATACAGAAAACCACAAATGAAGATTTCACAGTTACTTGTTTCAACTTCTCGTCTGTTGCGGCGCGCAAACCAATCCCATAGTACATTCTCATCTCACCCTTATCACCTCTCCACCCTTATTATTTCGTGTTGCGGCGCACAAACCGATCCCACTGTACAATCACATTTCACCCTTATTACCTCTCTATCCTTATTACTTCATGTTGCGGCGCGCAACCCGATCCCACCGTACGTTCCCATTTCATTAGAACAATCTCCAACAATTATACCACAAGGATCTTTATCATGAAGAACATAAGTTCATATCAACCAATAACTATGTGGAATCAAGGCATAATGATTCTTACCAATCAGCAATTCATATATGGTGTTGCCACAATCATTTAACTCAATAAAATCAGCCCATATTTAGTTTCATTATTTACTACACAACATTTAGCACTTGGATACATTCAACACTTTATTTCATTATCATTTCTTTCGTTTTGCAGCACATCCTCTCATACCGATGTATTCAACATTTAACGAGCTTTACACTTAGTAGGATAAGCGCAAAGAATCACCCTTCATAATCTCAATTAGCATGGTAATTGACTTAAGACAATCAGAGAATGAATTCGTATAACTCGACACAGTAGGACAAACAATTCACATATGCTCAAGCAAGAATTTCATACCGTGTACTCGGACAACAATAAGGTAACTCTACAAAGATTAAAGTTAGCCATACATACCTTGATTTGAGATTTTTCCTTAATTTCTACCACAATTCACCGGATCTTCTAGCAGCTTCAATCTAGTTCACAATGTGGCATAAATTAACTTAGAACTAGGAACAATGATCATGTCTTGAACCCACTTGATCATTCTATCAAACACTAAGTGTTCTTTTAGATTAAATGGCCTCTTTTTAGCGAAAGATTACTCTAACCCATTTCCTTTTACCAGATTATGATTAATTGGTTACATTCATGCAAGGCTCCTGCCCGTATCTTCATGAATTCACCTAACCATGTTTTATTTTTAAAAAAATCTGGAAATTTAGGTTGATGGGGTAGAAGCTTACCTCTTGTAGTGAAGAAAATGGTGTCCTACTTAATCAATTCCAGGCCTGAGTAGTGATGGAAGAACAAATTGAGGAAGATGGAACTCTCTCTCTCTAGAACCCACTCTCTCCTCTCTCTAATTTANGGGGTGTTTTAATGAACTGGGGGTCGGGTATGAAATTAGAAATTTAACAGTCTCGAAGCAGAAATGCGGTTAGGAATGCAATCGCATTCCTGCTATGCGGTTCGCGTTCCTGTCGCATAATTGGCCCTCAAATGGGCCAAAAAAGAAAAGTAGACTGCCCAGGTATGCGACCACTATGCGGTCCGCATACCTATTATGTGATCGCATAGTGTGTCGCATAACTCCCTCCGCAAAAGTCAAGGTTCCAGAATGCGACAACTATGCGACCCGCATTCGTGAAATACGATCGCATTCTAGGTCGCATAGATGTCCTCAAAACGGACAACAAACTATCCAGGTATGCGACCACTATGCGGTCCGCATACCTGATCTGCGATCGCATAGTGGACCGCAGACCTGCGCAAATCTGGGAAATTTTATCTTTTAAGTCTCGGGGTACTTTCTACTCAAAAAGGGTCTGTTTTAAGAATTTCTACAGTTATAACAACACGGGGACCTATTTGGGCATTATTTTTAGCCATGAAATTTTACGGGTCTTTACATTCTCCCCCACTTAAGATCATTCGTCCTCGAATGAGGATCAGGGAATCACTAGAGTAGGAAAACACAAAATAAACTAACCCCCAAATTTTTACTAACTTCGATATTTCCTGAAAATTTCTCTAGAGTTTCCTTTGTAATTAGGCCTATCTACCTGTCAGAGAGCCCCCGAAACACATGTTTAACAAATTCCACACATTACCAATTACTCTATAAACTTGCACATAACCTGGTCCTTTCAACAAGCTACATGTAATTCAATTACTTCACAAGCCTCACATAGTTCGGTTAACTCCACAAATTTTCACATAATTCAACTATTACAATGAGTTGCACATAATTCAGCTATTACAATGAGTTCCACATAATTCAACTATTCACAATAACATATACATTAATGGCACAAAGTTTGGGAAGTCGCAATAGTAGGGTAATTAGGGGAATGGAGTGTTCTTGCACAAAATTTAACACAATATATACTTTCTTAGGAATGACAACTTTCAAAACCACTACCCGACTTATTCAAACAAGTGGGGATATTTCTCCTTCAGTTAATTTTCCACTTCCCATGTGGCTTCTTCGACTTGTTGACTCTACCATATACTTTAACAGAAGTATTCTCTTTGTTCCTCAATCTACGGACTTGCCTATCAAGAATAGCAACTGGAACCTCTTCATATGACAATCCTTCATTAATTTCAGCCGTCTCAACCGGCACAATGGCGGATGGATCCCCAATCACCTTCTTCAACATGGACACATGAAACACTAGGTGCACTAATGACATTTAAGGGGGCAATTCCAGCCTATAAGCCACCTGTCCTATCCCTTGAGCAATCCTATATGGCCCGACATACCTTGGGCCCAATTTCCCTTTCTACTGCATTACTCCTTTCATGGGAGACACCTTCAATAATACCCAATCATCCACTTGAAACTCCAAGTCTCTTCGACGAACGTCCACATAGGATTTCTGACAACTCTGAGCAGTTTTCATCCTTTCCTGAATGACCTTAACTTTTTCCATAGCTTGGTGCACAAGATCCGATCCTAACAGTTCCGCCTCGCCAACCTCGAACCATCCAATCGAAGACCTACAACTCCTTTCGTACAATGCCTAAAATGGGGCCATCTGAATACTAGCATGGAAACTGTTATTATAAGCAAATTCTATAAGAGGCAAGTGATCATGCCAGCTACCCTTGAAATCTAATACACAAGACCGTAACATATCTTCAAACGTCTGAATAGTCCGCTCTGCCTGGCCATTAGTCTGTGGATGGAATGTTGTGCTGAGTTACCTGCGTACCCAAACCTTGCTGAAATTTCTTCCAAAAGTTAGCTGTGAACTGGGCCCCTCGATCCGAGATAATAGATACTGGAGTGCCATGGAGTCTGACTATTTCCTTGATGTACAACTGAGCATACTGTTCCACAGTATCAGTGGACTTGACTGGCAAGAAGTGAGCTGATTTTGTGAGTCGATCCACTATTACCCTAACAGAGTCGAACCTACGTGGAGTTTGAGGTAACCCCACCACAAAGTCCATATTGATCATCTCCCATTTCCACATTGGTATTTACATAAGTTGTGCCAACCCACCGAGCCTCTGATGCTCGGCCTTCACTTGCTGACAATTCGGACACCTAGCCACAAGGTCCGCCACACCCCTCTTCATACCATTCCACCAATAAATCTCTTTGAGATCATGATACATCTTCGTAGAACCTGGGTGTACTGAATACCTGGAATTGTGAGCCTTTGCCATTACCTTTTCCCAAAGATCATCCACGTCCGGAACACACAACCTCCCTTGGCACCGCAAAACACCGTCATCATTGCCGAGTGAAAATGTTGTAGTCTTATGATTCAGAGTTACCTCTCTCAACTGTACCAATGCTGGATCTCTGAATTGTTTTTCCTTGATTTCCGTTACAAGTGAAGATTCTGCTCCATTACACACCACGACATAGGTCGAAATACAGACCCCTAGACTAGCCAACTGAT
The DNA here is from genome assembly GCA_005239525.1 of Nicotiana knightiana. Taxonomy (NCBI): domain Eukaryota; kingdom Viridiplantae; phylum Streptophyta; class Magnoliopsida; order Solanales; family Solanaceae; genus Nicotiana; species Nicotiana knightiana. The sequence goes on along the minus strand of ML390231.1, from coordinate 27,699 downwards.
AAACCTCCCGAGCCAAAAGCCTCTAACCTGCTTCCAAATGAGCCAAGCTAACTATGGATTTCCGACTAAGAGCGTCGGCTACCACATTCGCCTTCTCTGGATGGTACAAAATATTCATATCATAATCCTTGAGCAATTCTAACCACCTCCGCTGCCTTAAGTTCAACTCCTTTTGTTTGAATAAATACTGAAGACTCTTGTGGTCTGTGAATATGTCCACATGAACCCCATAAAGATAATGCCGACAGATTTTTAATGCAAACACAACCGCTGCGAGCTCCAAATCATGCGTCGGATAATTCTTCTTGTGATTCTTGAGCTATCTAGAAGCATATGCTATTACCTTACCACATTGCATCAATACACACCCCAAAACAACCCTTGAAGCATCACAATACACCACAAACCCTTCCTAACCTTCTGGCAAGGTCAACACTGGCGCCATAGTCAATCTCAATTCAATTCTTGAAAACTCTTTTCACAAGCATCGGACCACTGGAACTTAACCGCCTCTTGCGTCAGCTTAGTCAATGGGAAGGCGAGGGTAGAGAATCCCTCCATGAACCTCCGATAATACCCAGCCAAACCCAAGAAACTGTGAATCTCTATTGGGGTCGTTGGCCTAGGCCAATCCTTTACCGCTGCAATCTTTTGGGGATCAACCTGAATCCCTTCCCTAGAAACAACATGGCCCAAAAAAGGCGACTGATTCTAGCTAGAATTCACATTTTGAAAACATCACATACAACTGGTGCTGATGAAGAGTCTGCAGAACTGCCCTGAGGTGAGTAACATGGTCTTCGTGACTTCGCGAATAAACAAATATGCCGTCAATGAAGACAATCACAAAGGAGTCAAGAAACAATTTGAAAACCCGATTCATAAGATCCATAAAAGCTGCTGGGGCGTTGGTTAGCCCAAAAGACATTACCAGAAACTCAAAGTGCCCATATCGAGTTGAAGGTAGTCTTAGGAATATCCTGCTCCCTGATCTTTAACTGGTGATACTCGGACCGCAAATCAATCTTTGAGAAGAACCTAGCACCTTGCAACTGATCGAACAAATCATCTATCTAAGGCAATGTGTATTTGTTTTTTATGGTGACCTTGTTGAGATGCCGATAATCAATACACATCCGAAGTGATCCATCTTTCTTTTTGACAAAAAGAACTGGTGCGCCCAAAGGCGACACACTTGGCCGTATGAAACCCTTTTCTAATAGATCTTTCAATTGCTCTTTTAACTCTCTCAGTTCTGTTGGCGCCATTAGGTAAGGTGGAATAGATATTGGCTGCATATCTAGCAATACATCAATCCCGAAATCGATCTCTGTATCTGGTGGAATCCCAGGAAGCTCGTCCGGAAATACTTCAAGAAATTCATTCACAACATGCACAGATTCAAGAGCAGGCACATCTGAAGTGGTGTCCACAACCCGGACCAAATGGTAGATGCACCCTTTCTGATCATCTTAGAGGCTTTAAGGTAGGAACGAAATCTACCTCTTGGCACAAAATTATTCCCCTCCCACTCGATAACTGATTCATTAGGAAACTCAAGCCTCATAATCCTGGTTTGGCAGTCGAGTTTAGCAAAGCACAAATAGAGCCAATCCATCCCTATAATTACATCAAAATCTACCATTTCTAACTCAATAAGATCGGCCGTGGTATCCCGACCACGCACCGTGACAACGTAGTTCCTATAGACTCGCACGACCGTAATGGAATCACCAACCGGAGTCGACACAGAGAACGACTCGTGAAGCTGTTAGGGTTCTATCCCAAAACATGAAGAAATAAATGGACTAACATATGACAAAGAAGACCCGGGATCAATAAGAGCATAAACATCATGTGACTGAACAATCAGAATACCTGTGACAACATCTGGGGAAGCCTCTGCACTCTGGCGACCACTCAAAGCATAGAACCGACTGGGTCCCCCTCGACCCCGTGCTCCACCCCTAACTGTACCGCGCCCTACTGAAGCTGGAGGGTGTGCCGAAGATTTAGCGGTTGAAGAGCTGGATGGTTGAGCAGTACCTCTACCCGCGCCCTGATTGGGTGCGCGAAAGTCTCGCTGGATATGGCCTCTCTCTCCACATCTATAGCATACCGGTATATCCAAGTAACAAGGATCAGAATGAAACCTTCCACACATAGGGCATGGGTCCCTCCGCTACTGCTGAAACCTCCCATCGGAACGACCTGACTGATGGAACCTCCTGCTGTGTGGACCTGGTCCAAAGAGACCTCCCCGCTGCTAACTGCGCCCTGATGGCGGGGCACTGGCTAAGAACTGAGCGTAGGACTGGGATGGCCCTAATGATCCTCTCCCAAAGACTGATCTCCCTCCCCCAACTGAACTCCCAGGGTTTCCCGCTGACCGGGCCCTACTACTAATCTCCCTCTCCATTCTTATCTTTAACTTTCGAGCCTCTGTGGCCTAGGAAAATCCTACCATCTTCCCATAATTCATATCCGAATGCAAGGCAGCTGTAGCAACTTCATTAATAACCAAGGGACCAAGACCTTGAACAAACCGTCGAACTCTAGCCTCCATAGTCGGCATCATGTGGATGGCATATTTGGACAGGCGCACGAACTCCATGTGGTACTCCCACACAGTCATGTTTCCCTGCTTAAGGACATTGAACTCCACAGCACGGGCTGCCATAGTCTCCGCAGGTAAGAAATGATCCAATGAAGGAATCAACAAACTTATCCCAGTTTGCCGGAGGGCTCCCCTCCCCACGGGACCCCTCCCACATCTCAAACCACGAATACGCTGCTCCCTTTAACTGATAGGAAGCCAACTCAACTCCCTCGATCTCTGTAGACTTCATAAACCGGAGAGTCTTGCACATCTCATCAATGAACTCCTGAGGATCAGCCTCTGGGTCGGTGCCTGTGAACTCTGGAAGGGCAAACCGCAGAAACTGGTTGACCCTGGAACCTGATGAATCCCCTTGCTCGCTAGAGGGTGCAGGGGCAGCATGTGATCTTTGGGCGTGGAAGGCCACTAGCTGAGTCCACATCTGAATAGCTCCCCATCAGAAATATCGGGACCGGAAGCTGGGACTGAAGAAGAATTAGGAACATCAGCGGGAGGGATTTTAGAACCCTCCGCTAGAGCAGGAATAAGAATATCCTGGCCTGGGATGGATGAGTCAGGCAGATTCAGGGTCTGGGAATCATTCTCACACGCACCATCAGATAAAGAATTCACGGCCACTCCTGGGGTGGAATTAGCTTCTAGGCCGAGTCGGGCTCTCTTATTGGGTGCCATGTACTGAAAATTGGAACAATGCACGGGTTAGATAAAGATGCTTTCACCTTCCACTTCATCGCACGATACAGAGTAACAATCAAAGGGTATTTTCCTAAATGTCTATGCAACCTCTAATCTTCATGAATTCACCTAAGCATGTTTTATTTTAACAAAAATCTGGAAATTTAGGTTGATGGGGTAGAAGCTTACCTCTTGTAGTGAAGAAAATGGTGTCCTACTTGATCAATTCCAGGCCTGAGTAGTGATGGAGGAACAAATTGAGGAAGATGGAACTCTCTCTCTCTAGAACTCACTCTCTCATCTCTCTAATTTATCAGAAAATGAGCTAAAAATGAAAGGGGGAGGTGTTTTAACGAACTTGGAGTTGGGTATAAAATTAGAAATTTAACAATCCCGAAGCAGAAATGCAGTCAGGAATGCGATCGCATTCCTGCTATGCGGCCCGCATTCCTGTCTCATAATTGTCCCTCAAATGGGCCAAAAAAGAAAAGTAGACTGCCCAGGTATGCGACCACTATGCGGTCGGCATACCTGTTATACGATCGCATAGTGCGTCACATAATTCCCCCGCAAAAGTCAAGGTGCCAGAATGCGACAACTATGCGGCCCGCATTCGTGAAATGCGATCGCATTCTAGGCTGCATAGCTGTCCTCAAAATGGACAACAAACTGTCCAGATATGCAACCACTATGCGGTCCGCATACCTGATCTGCAATTGCATAGTGGACCGCAGACCTGCGCAAATGTGGGAAATTTTATCTTGTAAGTCCCGGGGTACTTTTTACCCAAAAAGGTCCGTTTTAAAAATTTCTACAGTTATAACAACATGGGGACCTATTTGGGCATTATTTTTAGCCATGAAATTTTACGATTCTTTACACTAGACTACCCGGACATAAGCATATTAGTAGCTACGCACAAACTCTCGTCACCTCGTGCGTACGTAGCCCTTGCAAATAATAGCATGTACTCATTTAGTTCACCTATAGGGACAATTCCCCTCACAGAGTTAGAAAGGAGACTTACCTCGCTCCGAAATTCCATAACCGGCTTCAAGCCCTTACGTCAACTCCAATGGATGAACAACACCCTAAAACTACCCAAATAACGACAAACCAATGAAAATACACTCTAATATTTGTTAACAATTCAAATTATATAAATCCTAGCTTCGCTCAAGGAATTGACCAAAATGCCCTTGGGCCCACGTACCCGGATTCCGAAATTTCTCGAAGATAAACTCTACACATAGCCTTACTAGATCAAATATACAATTTACTATAAATTCCATGCTCAAATTCGGGGTAGAAATCCAAAATATAATTTCTAGGTTTTCTTCAAAATTCCCAATTTTCTACAAATTTTCATGTTCAAATCCATGCATATACCTTGTATTTATCTTGAGATGAGTTGGAATAACTTACCTTGACATAGATGACGAAAATACCCTCTTGAAGCTCTCCAAAAATCGTCTAAGCCATGAGAAAATGGGTGAAATGAACTAACTCCACGCCTTTAAACAATCTGCCCAAGCTGCTGCCCTCCTTCTTCGCGAACGCACCTGCTCCATCGCGTTTGCAAAGCCCAGAAATCCAAGCCCAAGATCTTAATCTTCGCGTTCACACACCAAAGAGTGCATTCGTGATGATCAGCCTCCTCACCCCCCCGCGTTCGCACTCCAGCTCCGCGTTCGCATAAGCCAAACGGTACTGGGCCCCCAGCTCATTTTCCTTCTATGCGTTCGCGTGCAAAGACCTGCGTTCGCGTAGTTACCTCACACCAAGCTTTCGCGTTCGCACTCTCTTTCTTGCGTTCGCTAAAGCCAAACCAACAGCCCCTAGATTTTCCTCTTTGCGATCGCACGCAAGGGACCGCGATCGCGAAGCACACCAGATACACCAGAAACATCAGCAGCAAAATACAGAAAACATGGTCCGAATTCACCCCGAAACACACCCGAGGCCCCCAGGACCCCATCCAATCACACGACTCAGTCCCATAACATCCCACGGACTTGATCGAGGCCTCAAATCATATCAAACAACGCCGGAATAATGAATCGCACTAAAATTCAAACTTTATGAACTTGAAATTTCAAACTTCCACATCCGATGACGAAACCTATCAAATCACGTCCTATTGACCCCAAATTTTGCACGCAAGTCATATTTTACATTACGGACCTGCTCCAACTTCCGGAATCGCATTCCGACCCCGATATCAAAATTTCCACTTCCGGTCGGATTTCTCAAAATCCTTCAAATTCCTATCTTTAGCCGAATGACTTCAAGATGAACTACGGACATCCGAATTCACTTCCAATAGAGCTCCCAACTCCAGAATAACCATACGGAGATATGCCCAGGCTCGGAATCCCAAACGGACATTAATATCGCTGAAATGCGCTTCAAACAAAACTTAGGAAATTTCTTCAAAAATGCTGACTTCCACAATACACACTGAAACTTTCCCGGGTTATCCAAAACCCGATCCGGACATACGCCAAAGTCTGAAATCATCATACGAACCTGCAGGAACCTTCAAATCCTGATTTAGAGGTCGTTTACTCAAAATTCCAATCTTAGTCAATTTCTCCAACTTAAGGCTTCTGAAATGAGAATTTTCTTTCCAAGTTGACTACGAACTTCCCGAAATTCAACTCCGACCATGCCTACGAGTCATAATACCTGAAATGGAGTTGCTCATGACTTCAAACCGCCGAACGACGCGCTCGAGCTCAAAACGACCGGTCGGGTCGTTACATTCTCCCCTACTTAAACAGACGTTCGTCCTCGAACGTGCCGAGAACTTCTCTGAAGTTATCTGAAATCACTACTTAACACCTCAAGCACCTGCCCGTGCTACCGCAACCCAGTTGAGCACATAGGCATGATCAAACCTGAAGACATCCTCCTTTATCCATACAATCAGCTCAGAACCCAATTCCAATACCTGAAACTCCCGGCTAGGCCTAGTTCCAATATATAAACACCGTATCAACTACCACACGATATACCAGAACATGACTGCATACCTTTGCTGAATCAACACCATGCACCGTATAACTCATCATCTGACCACAATGACACTCCCTAAACCTTAATAGCCAAAATTTCACAAATCTGATGCTCCCAATGCACCTTATGATATATATATACATCCTGCTATAATGCTGGCTATACCACCATAACGGAGGAGATGTGTAGAAATTCCTAACCAGCTGTAGAGTTAACCAAACATTGAATCTCTCCTCTTGACTTAGATCCTCATCTCATTACGAACCAAATAAGGGTCCTTTAATATATTCTGCATAACCTTATCACACTGATCCCTGATCCAATAATCTTGTCTCACCCAGTATGAACTATTCTGACACAAATCATCCCAGACATGACCAACAATCTCACACGATGCCACCATGCGCCAATAGGCCAAAACTCAAACATGATACATAAAGAAATGACTCAGGAAGGGACTACTCAACTCACTCAACTAATATGAACTTTCCTCAGAATACAGGGAGTAAAACACTGGAAAACAGATATAGGGAACTATACTCAACATCACACTGATGCGGCGTGCAACCTGATTCAAATAGCATACCTGTGGCGGCGTGCCTCCCGATCCCATCATAAAATTAACATAAGGAAATATATACGGAGCTGAATTGCTCACTATTACAAATTACTGAATATCGGTCATAAGCACGCTAATTGCATAATATCATCCTGGGGAGACTGATAGAGCCATACACTACGAAAACTCGAGCACAACTGAGGTGTGATATATATATATATATATATATATATATATATATATATACTCTGGATCTCAAGAGCTATCCTGCTCACATAACATCATCACTACGCGGAACCTCAATACATAAGAAATTATCAAGCCGTTTCACAACTCGCATGGCACAATCACAATATCACATGAATTTGACGAAGACGGAACAACACCTGATATTCCAACATCCCTCCTTGAGGAGGGCCATACTGAAATGGACACATCTGACTCGCATGAAGCTCATAATCTTGTTTAAATCCATTCGTACACTTCAGGCCGATTCTGTTCGCAATGAACTAGGCTGATAGCCTTACCTGGCTCCAAAATAACCTACTTCCTCTCATAACACGCAAGAACAACCATCATAGCCGGGACAACACCCCACAATCCATAACCAACTGGACCAAACGTCTTCCTGGCATAAATTTTCAAACTAGCGATATTGCACTTCCTTACACTTGGTTTAAATCTTCAATCAATCAGGTGACTACCTGTCACACTTATATCATCTTCCCGTGGTCACTCTCCCATGACCTTCCACACAAGGTAGCAAGTCTGCACATCCACCACTGGCCATACTAACGCTGTAAAACAAATCAAGAACCCATAACTAGGATGCAAAGCCTCTTCCACCGAATATTGATCTCAGGTGACACTGAAGATAACACCAGCTCACTCTGAACTTTCAAATCACTTTTTCTTGCTCATCCGAGATCATGACATCCTTGTTAACACCGAACCGAAATCTCGATTCTTACTCCCAGTTACACACTATTTACTGCACCTAACATGCCAATATGAGATTGCGCAAGAATTCCATCGTAACTCCTGAACCACTAACAGGGGAAACACCTCATCATATAGAAAACTCTTACTTACCTCAATTCAAGAGAACAATAGCAACACTCAAGTGAATTCTCACAACCACCCAACATGCAAATCCCTAAGTAGTGGTCTGAACCACCATAAACCTTCCGGGATCCGCCTACACCTGACAGACCATACCACTCGAATGCTCCCTCATGAAATTTATTATGACGGTCGACAAGCCCCGCACGTACCGGCCCAAACCACATGCATAATTTAATTACACTGACGAAACTGATCATTGTTGTACATGTGACATTTCAACCATGGCTAATCAATCTATCTTCTTTTAATCATCTTTAATTGCCTCGGGAATAATAGTAACTTCCTTCAACTCATAGCAACTCAACCCTCACTCATCCTGAGTGACCTTGATTCGCGAGACCATGCTGCCTAAATCCCGCAACCCATCTCATACCCTCCTGATAATCTTTCTACAACCCGGAGTTTATTTCTCTCACTCCTCCAATACTATCCTGCACGTTGAAAATAACATAGAACACTCCAATTATTTTCCCTTTCTCAGGAATTATACTACAAAAGCTCGACTCTTAATCATATTGCTGCCTGAAATCCTTAAACGCCGCATTCTTGACTTTCGAATTTATTAAGACCACTATTGAGAGTCACCCACTCTGACTGGCCCTGATTACAATCAACTCCAAGGCTATTACAACACATGAACATCCTCTCAATGAAGTACATGACTGAGTCACTACCCTTAAAATTCTCCTATGCCTTAAGCATAAATTCTTAATCTTTCAAAGCCTAACCCTGGTCCGATAGGGCCAACTTTTTTACACATACATCAAATCCCATGCACGATCACCATTTTACTCCTTTCCCCTTAGCTGAAATAACTTGTCAACACGCCGACAATCCGCAACCCTATGATAACACAATCCTGCAACCTAACTGCGGATGGTGGGACTCCCCCACTTAGCCCGAAGCTACTCCTTGCACCACTCTAGACCCTGCTGAGATCCTTTCTCCTTTGTTAACATGATTTTGCTTAACCAATCCGTCCAATTCTTTCGAATTCCCCTGTCCGCATTCCCTCAATACTCAAATTCTCTAGCATCATTCACACATTCTACCTCGTAACGAATAGCCACTAGAATCCCTCACAGAAACTTGCCAACCACACAACCGCTAACCTACTCACAGGAGATAACCCACCTGTGGAAATCACCAAATGACACCTTCCAACGACGTTGTACTGCACACTCTCTACAACATCAATACCCTATCCTGCGCCCTTCTTCCTCTACCAACTTCACTAGTCCGTCCGCTCCTCGTGGACGTCTATTAAATGCACTACAGCGTCTTCAAATTCACCGCCACTATTGTGTCCTTCTTCATTCCTAATAACTCCTACCTTTTGTATCCAACCTTCCGCCGAAATAACACATATTTCAACTTAAGCTCGTAGAACCAATCGCCATCCACTAAAACTCTCTAACTTTCCCTCAAGATAGGCACTGAACTCCTATGCTACGCTGCCACTATCCCACTTGTTAATCTCGTTCCTTTAAACAACTACCTAATTTCCGTTCCTTACACCTGGCCTTTTAGAAAAGGGAACCACCGCCTAGCACTTTTCACATATCTTGCTTCATCATATGCTGCCCAATTGCTGCCTCAATTCAATATCATTCTTTGCAGCTCTTAAACCAGCAGTTCGCCACGACTTCAAACTCTCCGAAGATCATTTATCTCGAGCTGCCTTCATTATCAACACTTATACAATACTGAACCACCGCACCCCACGGTCTCTTCCAACCGCATTCTTCAATACTTCTTCACAATACTCTGACCCCATGCAGCCGAAGAAACCATGGCACTGACGAACTTAACACATTCCATTCGATCAAGGACGACAATAAAACATCACAGGTGAGTACTCCACCTTACTTGAAAACACCAAGTCTTACTACTTTATCAACCCTAACCAGACCGTTCATAATACAAATGCCTTTCCTCTGCCGGAACTAAAATACCGAAATCTCGAAATCACACTCTGAGAAGACCTCCCTTCAAACCATTCATCAGGACTCAACATAGGGGCAATCATTCTATCAACATATCGACATCGCGCGATAACCAATCGTAAAAAACATCACAACCTAGCATAACCTCAAGGCTCTCAGAAACACAGCTACTGAGCTGAAACAACATATTATCCTTCCGCAGGGCCATAACAACAGCCCCAACCAATTACACATGGAAAACATCTCGCATCATATCCGTAGCACCATTTCAATTCCTCAAATTCCCGATTCATAGCAAGTGCTTCGCGACGTATAAGATTGAGTAGGATGAAACATAGGCATAAGACTTAAAGGAATCAAATCGCAAAATGAGGAATCAAGAAGGGAACTGCGCCTAACAGCCCTGTAGCCTATCGAAGATAAGTACAGACGTCTCTGTACCGATCCGCAAGACTCTACTAGACTTGCTCATGACTTGTGAGACCTAAGGGAACCTAGTGCTCTGATACCATGTTGTCACGACCCAAAATCCATAAGGTTGTGATGGCGCTGACACCACTGTCAGGCAAGGCAATCATTAAATGGTTAAGTTAAATTTCATGTTTTAGCATTTATGAAAATCATTACCTTTCATATTAAATAATAGCTGAATAAAATCCGCTAAGTAAATACAACAGTTAAATATTCCTTTTTTTACAGAATACATCCCAAACACATCCCAGAACCCGGTGTCACAAGTGCATGAGCAAACTTTAAGAATTTCATAAATACTACAAAGCTTGTCCGAAATACAAATTGGACAAGGAATTTAAAATGAAAATACAATATGAGGGAGATTCCGGATGATGCAGCTCGCCTCCGGATGATGCAGCTCGCCTAAGTCTCCAAACTAGCCACCTCGCTATGAAAGTACCTGTGCAATAAAAATGCACAGCAAGTGTAGCATGAGTGCGAAAACAACGTGTACTCAGTAAGTATCCCGCGTAACCTCAGAGAGGTAGTGACGAGAGGTCGAATTAGACACTTACTATAAGTCGGTTAATTTTAATCAAGTGAGGTGCTAAGCATGAGTATCATAGACAATTAAATAATAATCATGGATAAGAAACATCAGACTTATTTCACATTTTACACATTAATTCTTCTTCTTTTTAACTGGGAATTAAGAATTTCCTTAGGCCGATAAACATGTATAAATCACAGGAAATATACAACAATTATCATGCGCAAACAAAGTGCCGAGGGTCGAACAGCGCGGACCAACAATAATAAACTGTGCACTGCCGAGGGTCGAATGGCTCAAACCATAGATGCATCTATTTTTTCTGCTCCCGAATCGATCATGCGACGCGGTCAACATAACAATAATAAGGCTAACCTGCTCGCGAATCATACCTGCGACTCAGGTGCTCATATGTACACATATTCACATAATAAATCCGCATTTTTATCAAGAAAGTAGTTACTCAGGAAAGTGGTAAAATTCTTCTCAAGGGAACACGAAAAAAATAGCATTTAAATCTTTGTTTTAAAACTCATTTGCCAAATTTGATAATTTTCAATAATATAACCTTATCAGGAATACAATTATCCATGGAGGAATCAATTCTCTTTCTAGGTGATTAAAAAAATGAACTCTAGTCTTCTTAGTAATTCAATTACCATTTTGATCATATTAGCGGTCTAATATTACTGGCAAGATCACAAGTACAACAAGTAAGGCATGCTAGTGGGTCCTAGACTACCCGGACATAAGCATATTAGTAGCTACGCACGGACTCTCGTCACCTCGTGCGTACGTATCCCCCGCAAATAATATCATGTACTCATTTAGTTCACCTATGGGGACAATTCCCCCTCACAAAGTTAGAAAAGAGACTTACCTCGCTCCGAAATTCCATAACTGGCTTCCAAGCCCTTCCGTCGACTCCAATGGATGTACAACACCCCAAAACTACCCAAATAATTAAAACCAATGAAAATACACTCTAATATTTGTTAACAATTCAAATTATATAAATCTCCAACTCCGCTCAAGGAATTGACCAAAATGCCCTCGGGCCCCCGTGCCCGGATTCCGAAATTTCTCGAAGATAAACTCTACCCATAGCCTTACTAGCTCAAATATACAATTTACTCTAAATTCCATGCTCAAATTCGGGGCAGAAATCCAAAATATAATTTCTAGGTTTTCTTCAAAATTCCCAATTTCTTACAAATTTTCATGTTCAATCCATGCATATACCTTGTATTTATCTTGAGATGAGTTGGAATAACTTACCTTGACATAGATGACGAAAATCCCCTCTTGAAGCTCTCCAAAAATCATCTAAGCCATGAGAAAATGGGTGAAATGAACTAACTCCACGCTTTTAAACAATCTGCCCAGGCTGCTGCCCCTCCTTCTTCGCGAACGCACCTGCTCCATCGCATTCGCGAAGCCCAGAAATCCAAGCCAAAGATTTTACTCTTCGCATTAGCACACCAAAGAGTGCATTCGCGATGGTCAACCTCCTCATCCCCCTGCGTTCGCACTCCAGTTCCGCGTTCGCATAAGCCACACGGCCCTGGGCCCCCAGCTCCCTTTCCTTCTACGCGTTCACGTGCAAAGACCTGCGTTCGCGTAATTACCTCACACCAAGCTTCCGTGTTCGCACTCCCTTTCCTGCGTTTCCAAAATCCAAATCAGAAGGCCCAAGACTTTCCTTTTCGCGATCGCACACAAGGGACCGCAATCGCGAAGCACACCAGATACACCAGATACACCAGAAACAGCAGCAGCAAAACAGAGAAAACCTGGTCCGAATTCACCCGAGGCCCCCAGGACCCCGTCCAATCACAAGACTCAGTCCCATAACATCCCACGGACTTGCTCGAGGCCTCAATCACATCAAACAATGCCGAAATCACGAATCGCACTAAAATTCAAACTTTATGAACTTGAAATTTCAAACTTCCAAATCTGATGCCGAAACTTATCATATCACGTCCGATTGACCCCAAATTTTGCACGCAAGTCATATTTGACATTACGGACCTGCTCCAACTTCTGGAATTGCATTTCGACCCCGATATCAAAATTTCCAGTTCCGGTCGGATTTCTCAAAAACCTTCAAATTCCTATCTTTATCCAAATGACTTGAAGATGACCTACGGACATCCGAATTCACTTTTGATTGCGCTCCCAACTCCAGAATCACCATACAGAGCTATTCCCAAGCTCGGTATTCCAAACGGACATCAATATTACTGAAATGCGCTTCAAGACAAACTTAGGAAATTTCTTCAAAAATGCTGACTTCTGCAATACACACAGAAACGCTCCCGGGTTATCCAAAACCCAATCGGGACATACGCTCAAGTCCGAAATCATCATACGAACCTGAAGGAACCTTCAAATCCTGATTCGGGGGTCGTTTACTCAAAATTCCAATCTTAGTCAATTTCTCCAACTTAAGGCTTCTGAAATGAGAATTTTCTTTCCAATTTGACTCCGAACGTCCCGAAATTCAACTCCGACCATGCCTACGAGTCATAATACCTGAAATGGAGTTGCTCATGAATTCAAACTACTGAACGACGAGCTAGAGCTCAAAATGACCGATCGGGTCATTACAACAAGAATCGCAGGATGGAATAGAAATAAGCGACCTATTCAGCTTGTTCGTGAATTGTGAGACCTAAGCAACCTAGTGCTCTGATACCAACATGTCACGACCCAAATTCCCAACCTTAGGGATCGTGATGGCGCCTAACACCACACTTGCTAGGCAAGCCAATGTTAGAACTTATTTAATAATTTTCATTAAAATCTACTTAATCATAACAGAACAATTTAAAAATAAACTAAAACTATCATTTTCCAATGAATAACTTAATGAATAAAATAATAATCGAATAAGTAAATCGAGCCACAAACTAACTATATAACTATAAGACTACCCCAGGTCTGGTGTCATAATTCACGAACCACTAAGAATACTACAAATAATGGGTTGAAAGAATTATATAGATGTATGGAATGTAATAAAACAGTGTCTATAAAATTAAGAGAAGACTTTTGGAATCTGCGGATGCCAGTAGATCTACCTCGTGTCTCCTAATGATGATGTCAGCTACTAAAGTCTCCTAACTTTGCCGGTACCTAGATCTGCACAAAAGAGTGCAGAGTGTAGTATCAGTACAAACGACCCCATGTACTGAGTAAGTGCCGAGCCTAACCTCGACGAAATAGTGACGAGGCTACAGTGGGGAAATTATAACATAACCTGCGTTATATATAGTAAAAAAAAGAAAGAAATTCTAACTAAACAAAAACAATAAATAAAATAAAATAACTCAGCTGCCTTTTCCAGGTCTCGGCTATGACCAAATTCTCACATAAGTTTCCAAATTTCCAAAAATAATTTTAAAATGGAAGTAAGTGCAAAGTATGAAAAATAGTGGAGTAAAACAGTAAGCTTTCAAATCTTTATTTTTGGAAAATCAGTAAAACATAAGTGTCCTCCCTTATCGCTCCTTGTTGCGGCGTGCAACCCGCTCTCACCTGTCCATTTTAAAATAATTTTAAAATGGAAGTAAGTGCAAAGTATGAAAAATAGTGGAGTAAAACAGTAAGCTTTCAAACCTTTATTTTTGGAAAATCAGTAAAACATAAGTGTCCTCCCTTATCGCTCCTTGTTGCGGCGTGCAACCCGCTCTCACCTGTCCATTTTAAAATAATTTTAAAATGGAAGTAAGTGCAAAGTATGAAAAATAGTGGAGTAAAACAGTAAGCTTTCAAACCTTTATTTTTGGAAAATCAGTAAAACATAAGTGTCCTCCCTTATCGCTCCTTGTTGCGGCGTGCAACCCGCTCTCACCTGTCCATCCTTATTGCTCCTCCCTATATATATATCACCCTTATTGCTCCTGTTGCGGCGTGCAACCCATCCCACATGTCCACCTTTATCACTCCTTGTTGCGGCGTGCAACTCGCTCCCACCAGACATATCATATCCGTTTATTTATGAAAACTTTCTCAATTCAGGCCAAGCCTTTCACAATATTTTTGTCTCAACAATTATAAACATAAAGTCGTACAACTCATAAACTTCATCAATTATCATTTCACAATAAAACCAATCGGTATGTATATAAATATCGTAACATTATCATCTAGCTCAATCTTTATGTATCACAACAAAACCAATGGAACAAACAACACTTTCAAAATACTTGAAACAATACTTAACCATAAGTTAACGAAACCAAATAGACATGTAAACATCAATGATCATAAAAAAATTAAGCCAGGAAGCAAATAATTAGAAACGGGTAAGGGACCATGTTAAACAGACAATTTGGTGGTGCATAGATACTCGTCACCTCACCTATACATCACACACATGCAATTTCACATAGCAATCAAGTTGGGGATTCCTATTCCCTCAAGTCAAGGTTAAACCAAGCACTTACCTCGATTTCACAAGCAAATCAGTGCTCTAGCACAACTTTTCCTTTAGAATTTACCTCTAACCCGCTTGAATATAATCTCAATTGGTTCAATATCATCAACTATTGCTTAAAGGAATTAACTTTAATGAAAAACTATGATTTTCCTATGTTTTCTTATCAAAATACAAAAATTGACTCGGGGCCTGCTTGGTCTAAACTCGAGGTTCGGACCAAAACCCGTTTACCCATTCTCCCCCGAGCCCGGATATGCAATTGGTTTTGGAATCCGACCTCAATTCGAGGTCTAATTCCCAGAATTTTGAAATTCCTAAGTTCTACCCAAAAACCCAATTTTTACCATGAAAACTCTAGACTTTTGGTTGAAATCTTGTAAAAAGTTATTTACGAAGGAAAGGAATTAGTTAGACATCACTTACCAATGGTTTGGAGAAGTTTGGATCTTTGAAAAGTTACCTATGGAGGTTTAGGGTTTGAGAGAATTGAAAAAGAAGGGAAAACCCCGTCTAATATCTTATTTAACTAGTTGCGGATCTCCCATTTGCGAGCAGGGGTTCGTATTTGCGAACCCTTCAATCTACGACATTCATCGCAAATGCGATAAAAATACCGCATTTGCGATATAGGGGCATCTCGCATTTGCGACCAAGAATCTCGCATTTGCCAGATCTGGGGCTGGCCTAGGATTTCGCAAATGCGAAGCCTGATCTCGTAAATGCGAGATCAGAGGTCTGCCAACACTAGATTTTGCTGTGATGAAATTTTCCTAAGTCTCGACACTCCGTAGCCTACCTGAAACTCACCCGAGCGCTCGGGGCTCCAAACCAAACATGCAAGCAAGTCTAAAAACATCATACATACTTGCTCGTGCGATTAAATCATCAAAATAACATAAAAAACTACAAATTTAGCCTCAAAACTCAAGATTTCCTCAAGAACACTCAAATTTCTAACTTTTCAACCGAATGTACGAATTAAGTCAAATCAACTCCGATTCTCATCAAATTTCACAGATAGGACTTAAATATCATAACAAACTTGTTCTGCACCTGGATTGATATGGGCCCGATACCAACAATTTCACATATTATTTCATTTCTTTATTTCTTGCAATAACCAGCAGAACAATTTTCTTCAAAAATTATTTTCTAAGGCTAGGAACCTCGGAATTCAATTCCGGACATACGCCAAAGTCCCATATTTTACTGCGGACCTCCCAGGATTGTCGGAACATAGATCCGGGTCCGTTTACTAAAAAATATTGACCCAAGTCAACTAAAACCAAACTTTAATTCTAAAAATTATTATTTCTTATTATTTCACATAAAAGCTTTTCGATTTCATGCTCGGACCGTGCATGCAAATCGAGATAATAAAAATTAGTCTTTTTATGGCTAATAAGCCTAGAATTGGGTCTTAATTCATAAAATGACCCTTTGGGTTATCACATGACTGGATCCATATATATATCACCTTTTATTCATTCCAGAAATTAAGGGATTCAACTCCAGCCTTAACTGGTACATCATGAGAATAAGCAGCACAAGAGAATTCTTGAAGAATCTTTGATTTCTTCAATATATTTTAGTGTGAATTCTCAATCAACTTTCACATCATAATTGAATCGGGATGGCTGACCGGTCATGCCAACTATTATTTGTTACAGTAATCCTCTAGTTTATTTGTGGCATGTGATTCCATCGTCATGCTTATACATTTGTAGTACAAATATAAAAAAAGTCAGGTAACCTTTCATATTTACCCGGTATGTTATAGTAATATGTACATAATCAATCTTTCTTCATTTATAGTCTCAATATGCCAACCACTTTGGCTAATACATTTCAAACTTAAAAAGTTTCTTTTGAGACTTACTAAAATATTAATGTTAAGAACAATTTCATTCATCCGAATAGTAACAAAGTAGTTCTTCCAGAGCTCTTATTTAATTTTGTACTACAAGATCTTTTGTCACACCATCCATATGGTGAATGTTTCCTTCACGGAGAATCATAATAATTATCATGGTCAAAATCATTATAAGCAAAATCATTTTTTTCTTTACTTTTGCCTTTAATAACTTTTTATAAGGCATGGCAAAATATGTTTGGCGTACCATGTACGCGACCACTGACATATTCATGTAACCATGCATAATATTCATTATCTTTCTTTCTCTCAAACCTCCCGTGGAGGTGAGTTGTGGTATTTATTCAACCATGCATAAATACATTCTTATGCATAATTTGTATCACATATATATTTTCACATTCACTTTCAGGAATGAGCATGCATTTACAATGATTATCACAAGTCACATTTTTTACGAATAGACTATAATCATGTGAACGTGTCTCGTATTAACAGCTCACATTGATTTCACCTTTGAAGGACCATTTTGAGAACCCTTATTGTTCTCCTTTTTACATTTACCATATTGATGAATGTTATTATTTGATATTTGGCATGCCCACATTCATTAGTCAACCACTTGTCTTTATAGACTTATTATGCACCGCTGTCACATTCACTTCAAGAATGGAGCGAATCAAGTGAGACAAACTTCGTGCATTTTCATGAAAAATACATTATTTTTCTTTAGTCATCATTATATCATCAATATGGTGTATTGGGACTCAAACTCAATGCCTTACCCATATAAAGGCATGGTAGGCCATAATAAGTTGGGATTCAGTTCCAACTCTTATCATCATAGTGCACCAAGATTCAAACCCGATGTCTTACCCTTATACAATGGCACAGTAAGTCAAAGTGGACTCACCCTTGAAACTATCATGATATACTACTTTCTAATAATCACATTCATCTTTTTCACGAATAACCACATGATCAAATATAAAGGAAATAAACTATCTTTGTTATACAAAATTTATTTTGACCAAAAAATAAATTTAAATTCTTATTATTCTTTAAGGTTAATTATAAACCTTCTCAATAGTTAATAGTTTCATAATCTTGACTTGCAAACTGTCAAAGAAGTACATATGGGAGATGATATCAAGGCATCATAATATGCTCTTGTTTGTTATTCGAAAGCAGATACTCCATATGTATACTTCTACACAAATGAAACTAAACTGTTAAGTAACACAAATTAAACAAAGTCATAAACATTAACGTAAGTTAATTGCAGAATTCATGGAAACTAAAAAATGATACTCCCTGTATAACAGAAGCAAACACAACATTGATGTGACAAACGAAATGCCCAGATTTTCACAGGCTCAACCAAATTTATTCAAGGTTGTTGACCATTTATAATTCCATCGTCAAATAAGTTATCTTCCCACTTGGTTAGAGTTTCATGCTGATAACGTGTTAAGAAACTAAGCTCAAAGTAATAATATGAAACAAGAAAATAGACAAGAAATGTTGAGAGGAAGAGAGAACTATCTTATTTCTTCTATGCATTCAAGTGTGTACAATATCACTTCATCCTCTATTAATAGTATTACATAGAGGTATACAAACGCATGTCCTAAACATGACATTAAACATTTGAGATCATGGAGGAAGATCGTGAAGGAGGTTATGGAGATGTGGAGTTACAATCATAATGGTAAGAAGTAGTGGGAGGTTAATGGAGAAGAGTAGTGGGAGTAACTTCTTTAGGAGTTATAGACATCCACTATAATATTTCATAACTAAATTTTTTTTTGGAAAAATCAATCAGTTTGATTAAAGTATCATAGAAAGACACTAAATATGATTTTGAAACCAATAACTCATTCAATATTTTTAAAATGCTATGTTAAATATTTCTTTGTATCCTTTTAATAATTTCGTGTGATATTTAGGAAAAATTGAGTGACTTTTTGGCTACACCAAAATAGTTTAGTGATAGTTGTAATACTTATGTGATATTGAGTAATTTTTTTATTACAAAATATATTTTAATAACTTTGGTGTAATAAAATACAAATTGAGTAATTACAAAGTTAATGTTTTCACGACCCAAACCGATGGGCCGCGACGGGTGCCTGAGTCCTACCTGTCAAACACCCCTAAAGCATCTGAAATATGAACCTGAATAACATATGCTGAATTACGAGAACATTATACATGAAGGAAATCTGCACACAAAGGCATACATACATATACATACCACATACGTAGGACGAGCCACCAAGGCTGCTATAGACAACTATACATCTCAAAACTGAAAGCTGGCAAGGCCACATACTATCCAACTAGACATACTGTCTACAGACCTCTAATAGAAACATAACTGTATAAAGATGGGTCTGAGCCACGTCATACCCATATATATCTATATACAAACGTATCGTACCAAAATCAAAAGTAGCTCCGAATCAAGTGGAGCATTCCAACTCTCGTTGAGCAGGGGTCCTAAGAAGGGGGACCGTCAGTTTGCCTACCTGCACCTGCGGGCATGAAATGCAGCGTCCCCAGGCAAAAGGGACGTTAGTACGAATAATGTACTGAGTATGTAAGGCACATAAATAAATACATAAGAGACATGGAGGAGATACAGAGTAATTGACTCAACCTGTATGTCTGGATAACTCTGTAATAATAAATCACTTTTAGCATCATGCATATGCGTATGAATGTCATGTCATGCATAGGTAAATGTTTCATAACATCATCAGCCTCTGAGGGAATCCTGTCATATCATATCAGCCACTGTGGGCAAAATCATCATCGTATACCAGCTGATCAGGTGGTGGTGCGTATATAACGCCATAACCTTTCCCATATCCCATATACATATATATACATACATATATATGCGTATATAACGCCGTTTGAGTATACATACATATATACGCGTATATAACGCCGTTTGAATCTTATTTCAGCCATTGTGGGCAACATCATCATCATATACCAGCTGATCAGGTGGTGGTGCGTATATAATGCCATAACCTTTTCCCATATCCTATATTCATATATTTACATATATACGCGTATATAACGCCATCTAGTCATGGGTCAATGCACATGTATAAATGAGTGAAATGCGTGAAAAATACGTAATAATATCAATATTCCTTCTGAATAAACTTTTTCAACTGCGTGTTATTCTAAGACCCATGAACAGAAGATAATAATAATTCACATGGGGAAATCAAGAATATATATACCCCTAGTATTTCTATGAATAGAATAATTTATGGAAACCATGTGTTTGCTCGTTTTTTTTCTGTATAATTTAGACCATGCCAAAAGAAATAAGGGATGACCTTAACATACCCGGGGTAGGTAAAACTCCGTATAATATTCTTGGCGAAGATTGCACCGTACTCTTTTGTAACCGCAAAGTTTTGATGAAATTACGCTGAAGTATTTTTTTGGAATGAAAATTAGCTTCTGTTTCTAATGTTTTTCTTGAAGAACGATGATATATCAAAATGAGTTATGAAATGTATTAGCTTCTGCTCTCTAATGTCTTTGAACCTAATAAGGAATGATAGATAAGACTTATATTCATGTCTTATGTTAGTTAAATTTTAATGTGACTATAAGTAGCCACATGGCATAAATGACTAAGAGTCATTCTTAGCCATTGTGGCTTTGTACCACATTGGGAGGTGTAATTTCATAAATTTTTATCCACTTATTAGTTAACTGGATCATGTCCCGTTATCCGGTAATTAATCAATTACCCGCATAATTTAAAAATTGTCTCAAATTACTTAAAATTCTACTTATTTTTAATATTACCTTTTACATCATACTATCATGGTCATATGGTACCTTGCATGGTACTAGTTCATAATCATCGGGTATTATCGTTCGACCCGTATTTTATCCCAAATTGGCCACCTTCAACGAAACTGATTTTCTTTAATTCGTGTACCATTTATCCTTCACGACACTTATTTATCGCTTGTTATAAATAGCATAAATACGTTAACATCAAGATGATCTTATCCCTGAGTCTACGTCAATTAACTGAAGAAGAAACTTTTAACGTATGAAAACGCGAGATGTAACATCCTTCCCCCTTTTGAAACATTCGTCCTCGAATATTTAACCTTTCGGGATTTATATAACCTTGGTAGAGTCGCCCTTGTAACAACGCTAATACCGATTCTTTTAGAAACCCAGTAATTTAACGCCATATAGGACCACAATCATTAATAACGACGATGGCCTCACATGACTAATAACAATAGCTAGCACAAAAGTTCGTACACGCAACTTGAGATTATGACGTCTCAGTTGGACCCTTCTCTGGAAGAGGAAATAGGTAGGGATATCTAGACTTCATGTCTTCCTTGGCCTCCCAAGTCATTTCTTCCACATTGTTGTTCCTCAAAAGTACTTTCACGGAGGCTACCTCTGTATTCCGTAGCTTGCGGATTTGTTAGTCTAGGATGGCAACAGGAATTTCCTCATATGACAAGTCCTCTGTAATTTGTACATCATCCGTGGGCACCACTCGGGTAGGATCGCCAATGCACTTCCATAACATAGATACGTGAAAAACTGGATGGACAGACTCCAACTCTGAGGGCAATTCTAACTCATAAGCTACTTGGCCAACTCTCCGAATGATCCTATAAGGCCCAATATATCGTGAGCTAAGTTTTCCTTTCTTTCCAAACCTCATCACACCCTTAATAGGTGACACCTTTAAGAATACCCAGTCATCACCCCCGAACTCTAAATCTCGTCGCCGCACGTCCGAATATGACTTCTGACGACTCTGAGCTGTCAATAGTCAATCCCGGATAAGCTTTATTTTTTCTATGGCTTGCTGAACTAGGTTTGGCCCATGTAATCCAGGTTCTCCAACATCGAACCACCCTATAGGCGACCTACACTTCCGTCCGTAAAGAGCTTCGTATGGAGCCATCTGAATGTTGGAATGGTAGCTATAATTATACGCGAACTCAATAAGCAGCAGATGATCATCCCAGCTACCTTTGAAGTCTATAACACAAGCTCGCATCATATCCTCCGGTGTTTAAATAGTACGTTCAGCCTGTCCGTTTGTCTGGGAATGAAATGTTGTACTAAGAATTACTTGAGTCCCTAATCCCTTTTGGAAGGACCTCCAGAAGTTAGCTGTAAATTGAGCTCCTCTATCCGAGATAATAGATACAGGGACACCATGCAGTCGTACTATTTCCTTGATATAAAGTCTCGCATAATCTTCTGAGGAATATGTAGTTCTAACGGCCAGAAAATGGGCTTACTTTGTGAGCCTATCAACAATCACCTATATCGAATCAAACTTACGCTGGGTACGAGGTAAGCCTACGATGAAGTCCATATTGATTATCTCCCATTTCCAAGTCGGAATCTTCATAGCTTGCAAAAATCCACCGGGTTGTTTATGCTCAATCTTAACCTACTGACAGTTAGGACACTGAGCAACAAATTCTGCTATATCCTTTTTCATTCCGTCCCACCAATATATTTCCCTGATGTCATGATACATCTTTGTTGCTCCTGGATGGATAGAATAACGAGAATAGTGAGTTTCTCCCATAACCAGTCGACGCAGCCCTGCAACATTAGGCACACACAATCGCCCTTGATATTTGAGGACTCCATCTTCTGTAATTTCAAATGGTGTCTTCTCCTTCCGAAGGGTGGTGTCCCTATAATGAACTAACACAGGATCCTCATATTGGCATTCCTTTACTCCATTTACTAAAGAGGATGTTGTCGTATCTTGAATAGTAATTCCAATATCACCTGAATCCAGTAATTTAACTCTAAGATTAGCTAGTTGATGAACCTCACGAGCTATTCCCCTATTTTCTGGATGCAAATACGACAGGCCACCCATAGATCTACGGCTGAGGGCGTCAGCTACTACATTTGCCTTCCCCGGATGGTATAAAATTTCAATGTCATAGTCTTTAAGTAGCTCCAACCATCTCCTTTGACATAGATTCAATTCATTTTTCTTGAAGATGTACTGGATGCTCTTATGATCCGTATAGGTATCAACATGAATGCCATACAAGTAATGCCTCCACATCTTTAGTGCATGAATCACCGTGGCTAATTCTAAATCATGGGTCGGGTAGTTCTTCTCGTTCTTTCTTAGTTGTCTAGATGCATAAGCCACACCCTTACCATACTGCATCGTCACACAACCCAATCCAATGCCTAAAGCATCGCAACAGATAACATAACCATCGGTCCCTTCTGGGAGCATTAGAACCGGTGCTGAAGTTAACATGTCCTTTAATGCCTGGAAACCCCGTTCACAAGCATCAGTCCATTGAAGCTTTGCTCCTTTCTGAGTCAACTTTGTTAAAGGTGCTGAAAGGGAAGAAAATTCTTCCACAAATCTCCTGTAATAACCCACCAATCCAAGAAAGCTACGAACCTTCGTCANCAAATCCATGAATACTGCTGGGGCATTGGTCAGACCGAACGACATAACCCGAAACTCAAAGTGCCCATATCTAGTCCTGAATATTGTCTTCGGAATATCTTCATCCTTAACCCTTACCTGATGGTACCCGGACCTCAAGTCTATCTTTTAAAAGCACTTGGAACCTTGCAACTGATCAAATAAGTCATCAACCCTCGGGAGCGGGTACTTATTCTTGATCGTTACATTATTCAGTTGCCTATAATCAATACACATTCGTAAGGAACCATCTTTCTTCCTTACAAACAACACAGGTTCTCCTCACGGTGACATATTGGGTCTGATAAAAACTTTTTCAAGCAAGTCCTTTAGTTGTTCTTTCAACTCTTTCATCTCTGGGGGGTCATTCTATAGGGAGGAATAGATATTGGGTGAGTATCTGGTAGTAGGTCAATAGAAAACTCAATTTTTCGCTCTGGTGGGAAACCTGGAAGTTCATCAGGAAAGATATTTGGAAACTCATTTACCACTGGGATGGACTGAATGGTTGGTGACTCTACTTCCACATCTTGAACCCAAACTAAGTGATAAATATAGCCCTTTCTGATCATCTTCATTGTCTTGCGATAGGAAATAAATCTACCTCTCGGCGATGCCGTGTTACCTTTCCACTCCAAAACAGGCTCCCCCGAAAATTGAAATCGGACTATCTGTGATCTACAATCAACGTTGGCATGACAAGAAGCCAACCAATCCATACCCATTATAACATCAAATTCTACCATATCTAACTCGATTAAGTCTGCAACGGTAGGTCGACCATGAACTATTATTATACAACCCCTATATACCTGCTTAGCTATCACCGAGTCCCCAACAGGTGTAGATACCTCAAAAGGTTTAACCAACTCAGGTTTTATTTCAAACTTACTAGAAACCAATGGAGTAACGTATGATAAGGTGGAACCTGGATCAATCAGTGCATATAAATCATAGGAGGAGACTGACAAAATACCTGTAACAACATCAGGCAATGACTCTTGGTCCTGTCGTCCTGCCAACGCATAAATGCGGTTTTAAGGGCTGCTCGAGCTAGATGCCCCGCCTCTGCCTCTACCAAAACTCATTGGTGCATGGGGACCTTGCCCAGGGGCGCGTACTGATGATGATGATCCAGCTACAGATTCCGTTGGCTGAGCTACGCTTGCATCACCTCTCATCGGACATTCCCTCATAACGTGGCCCGGATAACCACAAGTATAACAAACACCTAATCCCATACGACACTGTCCGTTATGCTGCTTACCACATTGACTACATCGTGGCAAGGGTGGCCTCATCTGATTTGACTCACACCTATACTGAGAACCTGAGACCCTAAAATTTTGACCAGGCACTGATATGTAGAACGATCAAATCTCTTACCGCCAAACTGAGGAGGCGCGCTAGCCGAGGGCTGGGATGGATATCTCAAATACTGCTGCCTCTGACCACCTCGAAACTCACCAGAAGGACCCGAAGACCTCACTCTCTTATTCTGGGCCCTATCATGCTCACGGTCAGTCCTCTGTTTCTATTTATGCTCCTCTACACCCTGAGCGTATGCCTACATACGAGAAATATCCATGTCTGGATGAAGTGAAACCGACATACAATCGTTAAGCAAGTGAGGCTCTAATCCCATCATGAACCGATGAACCCGATCCTCCATATTAGATACAATAGTGGGAGCATACCTAGCCAACGAATCAAACTGAAGACTATACTCCCGAACACTCATGTTTCCCTACCGAAGGGTCAAGAACCTATCAACTCTGGCTCGCCTAAGCTCTGGTGGCAGATAATGACGAAGAAAAGCTTCTGTAAGCTCCTGCCATACCGCTGGATGGGCATTCTCACCTCTGGACTATTCCCAAGACTCGTACCAATTAAATGCAACATCTCAGAGTTTATAGGATGCTAGCTCAACTGACTCAATCATAGTGGCCTTCATTACCCATAACGTCCTCTGCACTCTTATCAATAAATACCTGAGGGTCCTCATTCGAGTATGCTCTAGTGAATACCAGAGGGTCTAAATTAATAAAGTCACGAACCCTCGCACTCACAGACCTATCTGCATGACCGATACCTGTTTCCTAATGTCTAGCATGTGCGGCTACTAATCGGGTCAATAACTGAATCTCATCTCTCATCTCCTGACCCGGCGCATCCGGTTGAGGTGCTGAATGTACAGGGGCGGGCGCTAAAGTTGGTTCCCTTCGGAACTCTTCTGGAAAAGGCGGGGTATGTGAAGTCTGAGATGGAACCTCACCATGAGATTCTCCCTGAGCCCTGGTAACTCTTGGCGCTCGACTAGTAGTCTCACCAGCCACGGACTTTCCCTTCTGGGTGGCCGTACTCTTTGGGGGCATTGCTGGAAATATAATGTATCGTTAAGAACATGAACTCTTATATTGCATGATCTGAGATAAAAAGAGAGGATAACATCCTATATGTCCTGTAGCCTCATGTTTATAAGTTTGGTGCACGACACATGTTGGTTGATTTCCCAATGCACACGCAAGTGTACGTGGTCGACAAGTAATATAGGAATTGAAGTCCAGATATCGTACCCACAGGGACTTGTGATTAACTATCCACTAAACTAAACTCAAACAAATATTTAACTAGAATTAATCTAAAATAGTAAATCAAAAGATTAAATAGACAACTAACTTAAAGATGAATTCAAGGTAAATTGATATTCTAGAGTTATGGGTTGTTAAACAATCACGTTGAGTTTTCGACCTAAATCTTCTAATCAGGTTTATTGATTGACGAGGTTAATATTGCTCGTAGCCTTCTCCCGAAGTACAACTCGCCTATTCAAG